>JANQBM010619527.1:0-15896 GCA_025594535.1 Erythroxylum domingense | reverse complement strand
TGAGAGAAAAGAAGAGAGAAAAGTGAATTTCTATGCAAAAGTGAGGGATGTTAAGAGAGCTTTGATGACAAACATGCTAATGTTTGTACTTTTGTGCAAAGAGGCTTATTTTTTAACTAATGATCTTGACCCTACTTTGCCTAGTGTTATGATTGATGCTTTGTAAGAATATAGTTATGTCTTTTCCGATGATCTACCTTAAGGTTTACCACCTTTGCGAGGAATTGAACATCAAATCGATCTCGTTCTCGAGGCTACCATACCAAATAGACCAGCCTTTCGAAGCAATCCTGAGGAGACTAAAGAATTCCAAAAGCAAGTGGAAGAACTTTTGGAGAAAGGACACATAATAGAGAGCTTAGGTCCATGTGCGGTACCTGTTTTGTTGGTACCAAAGAAGGATGGAAGTTGGCATATGTGTGTGGATTGTAGAGCCATCAACAAAATAACGGTAAAATATCGACATGCTGTACCTCAACTTGATGATATGTTGGATGAGTTACATGGTGCATGCATCTTTTCTAAAATTGATTTGAAGAGCAAGTATCACCAAATTAGAATGAAACCAAGTGATGAATGGAAAACTGCCTTTAAAACTAAAAATGGATTGTATGAGTGCTTGGTAATGCTATTTGGCTTAACTAATGCACCAAGTACCTTTAAGCGTTTAATGAACCATGTTTTATGAGAATTTATTGGCAAATTTGTAGTTGTCTATTCTAATGACATTTTAGTGTATAGCAAGTCTATTGAAAAACATATCATTCATTTAAAATGTGTGCTTGATGTGTTACGAAAATTTAAATTGTATGCCAACATGAAGAAATGTACATTTTGCATTGATCACATCATTTTCTTGGGATATGTGGTGAGTGAAAAAGGAATTGAAGTAGATAGCGAAAAGGTAAAGGCTATACATGAATAGCCAAAACCTAAGATTGTTAGTGAGGTAAGGAGTTTTCATAGTTTGGCGAGTTTCTATAGAAGAATTGTCAAAGATTTTAGTGCAATTGCTGCCCAATTGACTAAAATCATGAAAAAAGATAAGTGGTTTATTTGGGGTAAAGAGCAAAAGCATGCATTTGCATTATTAAAGGATAAGTTGAGTAATGCACCATTGTTGAGGCTGCTTAATTTTGATATAACTTTTGAAATCAAATGTGACGCTTCCGAGATTGGTATAGGTTACGTTTTGATGCAGGAAAAAAGACCAGTTGCTTATTTTAGTGAGAAGCTAAATGGAGCACAACTCAACTACTCAACTTATGACAAGGAGCTATATGCGTTGGTAAGGGCATTAGAGACATGGCAACATTAACTGCTGCCTAAAGAATTTGTAATTCACACTGACCCTGAATCATTGCGCCATTTGAAGGGGTAAAGCAAGTTGAATAAGCGATATGTGAAATGGGTGGAATTCATTGAATCCTTCCCATATGTGATACAATAAAAGCAAGGGAAAGAGAATGTTGTAGTGATGCGCTCTCTAGAAGGTATTCTTTGATTTCAACTCTTTCTTCTAAGTTGTTTGGATTTTGAGCATATGAAAGAAATGTATGCGCATGGTGTTGATTTTTCAAATAAGTATGTTGCTTGTGAACATGCTGCATTCCATGATTTTTATAGGCATGAGGGATTTCTATTTAAGAAAGTGAAGTTATGCGTGCCTAATAGTTCAATTCGAGAATTGCTTGTTCATGAAGCATATAGTGAGGAGCTCATGGGACATTTTGGTATAGACAAAACATTGAGTATGTTGCATGAGCATTTCTTTTGGCCAAATATTCGCAATAAGAAAATATGTTCACATTGCATATCATGTAGGCAAGCCAAGTCTAGAATTCAACCACATGGGTTATACATGCCATTATCTGTTCCTACTCATCCTTAGGTTGATATTTATATGGACTTTGTTTTGGGGTTACCGAGGACTAAGAAAGGACGAGATTCCATTTTTGTTGTAGTGGATCGTTTTTCTAAAATGGCTCACTTTGTTCCATGTCATAAAACTGATGATGCATCTCACATTGCCGATTTGTTTTTCAACGAGGTAGTATATTTGCATGGCATTCCTATTGTATCTGACTGAGATGTTATGTTTCTTAATCATTTCTGGTGTGAACTTTGGTCCAACCTTGGGACTAAGTTGTTATTTTCTACTTCATCACACCCTCAAACTAATGGTCAAACCGAAATAGTGAACAGGACTCTTGGTACCTTGCTGCGACTTGGGAAGAACTTTTGCCATTTATTAAGTTTACTTATAATAGAAGTGTGCATTCTTCTACTGGTTTTTCTCCTTTGAGATTGTGTATGGTTTTAAACCACTAACTCCTTTGGATCTTGTGCCTATTCCTTTAAGTGAGATTTCTAACTTAGATGGGATTAAGAAGGCTGAAATGGCTAAGGCCATTCACAATAAAGCACTAGAAAGATTGAGAAGAGAAATCAACAAGTTGCTACCCAAATGAACAAAGGAAGGCGCATGGTAACCTTTGAACTAGGAGATTGGGCATGGATGCACATGCACAAGGAAAGGTTTCCTTCCAAACGAAAATCTAATTGGATGCTCGTGATAATGGACCATTTCAAATCATTGCTAAGATCAATGACAATGCATACAAAGTTGATCTTCCTGGTGAGTATGCTGTTTCTAGTACCTTTAATGTATCTATCTTGCCTCCTTTAGATTTTAATGAAGGTGAAGATTTGAGGATGAATCATTTTGAGGGAAGGGGAAATGATATAAATGGTTTTCAAGATGCTACAAGAAGCAATCTAGGTGATTTACAACTGATTCCAAATATGGAAAGCTTTCGAGTTCCAAATAAGGAAACTTCACCAAATTTGAAAAATGGAGCTAAAGCGCAACGAGATACCATGGGAAATCATATTGAGGTTGTTCAAGAAAAACAAGATCATTCAAGTGCCAACATGGAAGGTTTTTCCAATATGGAAAGTTTTGCAGGTCCGGTCACAAGGTCCTGAACAAAGCGTCTGAAGGAGCAACTCCAAATTTATGTGCAAAAGAATGTTGAAAGTGGGCTGTCCAAATATGGAAAGTCCATATATGAAAATGTTTTGGAGCCTAAGTATGTTTACATAATTGGGCTAAAAGACTAGTTTGGAGTGTTTGTGTTTTTTGAGCCTGTTTTGGGTCAAATTTGAGTTTGTTTATTTTGGGCTGTTTTTATTTGTCTCCTTTGGGTTAGAATAAGTGAAATGGGCCACATTTCAAGTGGGCCACATTGGTTTTAGTCATTTCCATTTCAGACTTAGTTTATGGGCTCAATTTAGCTTTTTATGTTAGAATACATAGGCCCCTTGTTATTTTTACTTAAGCCCATTCGAAACACATTAGGTTTAGGTTTAATTAAGCATGTTTTAGGGTTTTTATGGCTGTCATATTTGCCTCTCCATCTTCTCTCTAGCAGCCACCTCTCTCTCAACATTGAAGATTGTCTTTTCATCTCACCCACCTTCACCACTTTCTCCACATCAACCATGAACTACCATTGAAGACATTTATTTTAATTTTTAATGTTTTTTCTTGCATTGTAATGCCTATTAAAAAGGATGTTTTAGGATGTAATAGTAGTCAAGTTGTAATTTGAAATTTCAGATCTGAATAGAGAGAGTTTTTGCTTTCTTTTATGTTTATGCGCAAGGTGTTCTTATTGATTACAATTAAGTTTATCTTTTGTTATCAATTTTAATTCCTATTTCTTGTGTTATTGAGTGCTTAATTGATTGGGTTCAAGGGAATTTCTGAAAATTAACTTGAGCTCTTTTCATAAGTGTTCTTGGGTGTAAGAACAAATCATAATCTAATTGCTTTGTTGAGAAACGATTTATGATTTGATTGGTAACGGGTTCTAAGGGTCAATTAAGGGTCTTAGGGTTCCGCATCAATGATTCGATTAGGAACCCCAAAATTCAATTATTTTGATGTCCAAATTAAACACTTTAATCCTGGTTTATATGCCTTTATCTAGTCACACTAGAAATGCTATGCTCTACTTGGATTGATTCTAAATTAATCCCTAGGGTTTCCAAAATTTTCGTACACCAATTAGTCCTCTATAATATCCCTAAGTCATCTCAAATTTATCTAAACAATTTCGGCACTAACCAAAATTATCTTGACTGCCAAAATCGTCTAGATAAATAAGTTAACCTACTAGACACTAAAGAGACTGATTCAATGTTCGAAAAATTTCCAAAACCCTATTTTCAAGCACATGCATTGAGCATGTTATTTTCATTAAAATAATACATTTCTTATCACATAAGAACCTTATTTAGGTCTCATAACCGAAATACATACATTATAAGTCATTAAGTAAGTCAACTCCAACTTTTAAAGAGTTGATCAATGTTGACTTTGACTTTATTTATTAATTGAATCAAATTCAATTAATTCTAGAAAAATTCTAGAGTCTTATACACATTCTAAATGTATCTAATAATAAATTCCAGAAACTAATTCCTAGGATTTATTTATTAAAATTGGAATAAGCCAACACATCATATTTGTATGACACTTGTCACTTTACTTCTAACATTAGACAAACATTACATCATGCATGCATAAGATAACCACTTTAACAACAAGTTTCATGCATCTCATACAGGTGTTAACATCTCATCTTGCATGTGCATGCATAAAATTTATAAAAAAACAATTTCTATAAAAATTAATAAGAATTTTTCATGTCATCACATTTCCAGAATTTCCAAAACTTCTTACATGCATCAAGCTGAAACTAAATTCATAATAAAATAGCAAATGACAAGCAATTGCATTTTTCTTTTACAAAAACATAATATAACATCTTATAAACATTCCAGTGAAAGAAAAACAGAAAAAAAAATTCTAAAATTAATATGAAAACTTCAAAGTCAACACATGAAATCAGTTTTCCAGAAAATCCAAGGAATCAACATATGAATAGTCTGGATATAAATTCGAAATAAAATAGCAAGTGACATTCAATTGCAATATCCTTTTATATAAACATAATATAACATCTTATAAACATTTTTGAGAAAGAAAAACAGAAAAACAATTTTTCTAGAATTTACACTTATGTATATGAATTGCAGTTCTTGGTAGGTGCATGTAATGTAGAGGTATATAGTGATACAAGCATGTTCCATAATATACCTCAATACATTATTCCCATATGATGGTACCCATTATTACATCCATTCACATATAACCCATGTATTCCATCCCATATAACAAGATGCTTTATAGTTGACATGTATATAGGTATAGTGCATAGTATAATACATTGATATCTCATAGTACAATCCTTATAGATATCAATAATGGGTACCCTAATATACTTGTAGTATATTGGTTATTAACATACCATTAATAACCATACTATAAATAATGTTATGGTAACCATGTCATAATTATATGTCCCTAATATGCTGCTAATGGTTACTTAATGTGCCATGTTAATAGGTAGTTACCCAATATGTGTGGCTTACCACCCCTAGATATTACAAGACATGTCTTGGTTGATTGCAAGACCACTTATGTATATTGTGGGTATTATCCATACCACAATATACATAAGTGTACTGGGTATGTATATCAAACATTAATGTGAGCTACAAGTAACATGACTATACAAATATTGGATACCAAATTACTTGCATACATTCTACCATATTGTTATTTAGGTTTCATAGTATATGTTACTATCATATTTTGTACCAATCATATAGTTAGGTATATATGGTACTAATTTAGGTCCTCACATGGATCCTAAAGGCACTTATATACAATAACATGGATACCCACATATTAGGATATACACTTACTATGACTTTAGGATCTTATTATATGCATATGTAGCTATATATCCATAGTATTGATTACCTACATTAATCAGATGGGGAATGTCCAATTCCATATCCACACCATGAGACATATCCATACAAGTAGGTATAACATAGGATTGTAGCAGCATAACATGGGATATCCAATTGATACTATACTAATAGGTTATCCATCAATAGTATCCAGTTGGCATGTTACCTTTATGTGTAACATTATAATCTTGACTATAGATCTAGTGGGTATGCATGGCACTATCATACCTCAAGTTACCATAATAGTAACATCCCCAATTGTATGTCAAGATGAGTACAGATATAGTAATTGTAACAGGTTTGTTCATTAGTCAATCATTTATGGTAATATGGTTATACCAATAAGTTCAAAGGTAATACCTTATCTTTTGAGGTTATGATGTAATATGTCAACTGGATACTATTGATGGATAATAGTATCTGTGGGTCCATGTTGTATACCTAGTAAGAGGATCTAATATAATACACCATGACTTATACAAACCACTATACCATCCCACATAATAGGATAGTATGTACCCAAATATATGTGCGGGGGACCGATACCTATCCAATGGTATGAGCATACATTGTATTATATTTGGTCATATAATACAAAATATTACATTATATAGTAGCCAGATGGTATTGTATCCCACCAATGTGTAACCATAAATGCACACAACATACATGGTTACACATTGGTGTCACCTTAATGTGATGTAATTTTATGCTACATAATAGATTCTTTGTGTGGAATATAATAACATCTGTTCATAATTGGTTTTACACACATTTACACTTTAACTGGTTACCAAACCAGTAAGTCTTCTTTGGAATGCATTATGCAAATAACCCATAGTAATCAAAAAAACATATAAATATACACTTATTAAATGCAATGTTGATTACATACCATTGGCAAGAACCTACCAGACTGTCTGTAATAATGGTTATATACTTTTAAGTATAGACACATACTGATCACCAATCTAATTGGTACCATAATACCAATTAGGACATTATTTACATGGTATACATATTATTGACAATTGTAATATACATTGGTACATGTGTACACATTCAGTGTTTTGGTGTCACATGTATTGATGGTAATGCATTATGACAATAATAACCACCAGATGGGTTACCACATATCTACCATGTTTAAATGGGTCATCCATGACACAAATTAAGTGGACTACAAAATATCGACTGATATGTCCACATGTAAACATAGGTTATACCATACAGCCTAGGATAAATGAAAAGATGAGTACAGAGATACCCAAATTAAAAAATCACTTTGGTCAATATAATGTACATAGATGGTAATGACATGCCTACCATGTATTCATATATGGATAAGAACACCTGTATCAAGCCATAATATATCACTTATGTTAACTTATTATTCTGATATTGCTATTATAATTACATAGCTGACTTATCCACAATGGTGTATATCTATTGGCTAAGTATGTATTGGTGGACAAAGAATGTATGTTATGGTTCTAGTGTCTCTCATACCATTGTCAAATAACCATTATTTAAGTATAGGGTAATACTATACCTAGTACCATCCAAAGCAAACGGGGTTATATAATTTATACTCACTTGTTGTTACAATGTGGTCTTATAATCCACTTCATAATTGCCATACAAAAGACACTAGGTACCATACAATATGTAAGGTAACATTATGCATATAAATTAAAGAGGGTATTTTAGTTGGTATCACAAACCATAAACATTTGGTGTTGTCCATGGTATGTGGGAATATTAGGTATGACACAATATAAGGGCTATCCACATTGGAGGTGTTCATATGGTTATCATTTACATGTTTAGTAATACAATGTAATTAGTACCATATACATTTTATGAAGGCAATACAACCCATATTATTATAGACATTATTGGCAGGCATGTGTGACATAGTGGAGTAACTGTGAAGCGTCCCACAAAATATATTTAACAATGGACATATTCTTACTGTGGTGGCTACAAAGAGGACAATATGTAAACCCTAAATGTCATTACAAGTGATGTATGGTATCTGATGCAAATATGAATGGCACCATGGGCAAGATAGTATCATATTAATATCTCCTAGTGTTGATATTGATAGCTTGTGTATAATACCCATTGTGTACATTAAGTGTATGGAAATATTATTAGGCACAACATATGGCATTATAACACTTACACATACTATAGGTGACTTTACTTACACTTAACCATGGATATCACATATTACTAATAGCACACCATTTGTAATTATTGAGACCCCTATTAGTACATGTTATATTGTTTGATATAATTTATTACCTCTGATAGTTACTCAACTATCATTCCTAGTCATGGAAGGTTGTACCATAAGAACTACATACCTTTCAAAATGCTCATAACTACAAATGCATTGGACATAAGCTCCATTAAATGGTTTTGCATACATGGTTTGCAGATTTTATATATGTAACAATGAATGGATACCTGATTGGTTAAGACAGGTTTTTTTATAATATCCATAAAGGCCGTCACTTAGGTTATACCTATATTATTATAATCGTCCACAGGGATGTTTTACACAGGGACCCATAATCTCACACCAAACTAAAACACATTTGCAAGTGTTAATATATGACACATGTCACCCTGAAGTTCCAACTTTTAAATGTTAATATATAGGATATACTTAACAGTGTGATAACCTATAGTTTATATATTGATCCCACTATTATATATAACTATCAAATTATTGTTTTTTACCAGGTATGTAATATATATATATATATATATATATATATATGTTACATAGTAGGGTATCATGTATTGTATCGATATTGTATGTGAATGTGATCCTAATGTAGATACCTTTGTATGATAATGACTCAATCTATTACCGTAGTATATCCACATGTCAATTAATGGATATAACCTTACTATATATGGGTAAAGGTACTTTTGCATATTACATAATGTTCTACATCTTATTCAGTAACCTTATATGTGCATACACTAATAATGACTGTATAGTCTATGCACATATAAGGTTACTGAATAAGATGTAGAACATTATGTAATATGCAAAAGTATATTATCATGGTACACAATACCCTGTTCATAAAATATGTACTTACCTTAGGGCAACACTACTTGTATGGTTCCATAGCATTCTTGTCCCCTCCTTACCTACATCATAGGGATATGCACCAAGAAATACATCTATAGTATTGGATGATATTACCATACACCCACCTTATGTACTTTCCATGTAATGTAGGTAATGTACATGCACATACATTACTCACATTGTCTATATATGCATGGGTATCTGAACATTTTATAAGTTATAGTGGGCATCGGTAAGTGAGTATAAATTCACTATAACATGCATCAGTTTGCATAGGGTTATCCAAATACTATTATACTTATACAAAGGATAGCCATTGAGGTTTTTGGATAGCCATCCATGGTTATCTGTAATCTATCTTGATGTTATGTACCATTACTAGATGTTGGAATTTAGTATCACCCATATAAGTATATTAATTAAGTATCATCAATATAACCAACCACTATTGTAATTATGTTTATGTATACAGATAAATTTAATACCATATTGCCTATTACAATATATTATTTACATATATATAGTACATTATACACTAATAAGGTTATAAGTAACCCTCTGAATTAATGGAAGATATAGCTCAATGGGTTATAGCAACTTGGTGTAATTAAATATCATTGGGTATTAATGGGTAATATAGGTACCACAGTTAATGGTATGCTTGTAATGTAGTATAATATGGTGCCATACATAATATGACTATATTAGTACATCCTTGGTCAGCTCCTTCTTATATTTGCACATAGGAAGTTCAACATTGTATGGCCGCTATGGTACTTAACATATAATTACTTCAAGGCATGGAATACTATGTACATAGCTTTATAACACATGTCACATCCACCATGGGCAAATATGGTTATGTGGTAATTTAAAGTATAATCACAAGGATTATAACACATATCACATCCACCATGGGCAAATATGGTTATGTGGTAATTTAAAGTATAATCACAAGGATATTATGTTGCATACCCTATAATTATAATTATGTACAACCTCAATAGCATAGAAATATGGGATGGTGAGTGTACATGTTCCTCCACCATCCCATACTACTATGTGATATCAATGTCATTGACATACACTAGGTCATAAATGGGATGACCACTATAATTATAATTTTATACAACCTCAATAACATAGTAGTATGGGCCATATTATAACACACCCTTGGATATACCAACAATATCATTCCTATGGTTACATATACATAAGAGTACTTTACATTTATATAACATACACAACAATTATAGTGTTATAATTACATCCTATAACTAAATGGGTACTAGGCTATCCAAGGGCGTGTTATATGTGATTGATCACTTATGGCCCAAGAATGCACAATGTGTAGCGGAATGGACCATAGGATTTCAAGTCTTGTGCCTTGGTTAACTGAAATTTCACAACAAGAAGTGTATAGAATTATCTCTTAAAGCAAGCGGATTGGGATTCTTTCCAGATATTTTGACGCTGCAGCTCATGAACGTCCTCTACCAATATCCACACAAGGATGAACGATCCAGACAGCAGCTAATGTGTGCTAGCACGTTCTAAAATACTTTAGAATGTTGCACAGTTTTTCTCTTGAGAAAAGGAACGAGTGGCTAGGTAGCTAGGGCTTTTCGTATGTCTTCTAATGAGATATAAGCCCTCTATTTATAGAGAAGCCCTTATCTCTATTCCTAGTGGGAATAGGACAATCCTATTTTAATAGGAATAAGAATATCATAATCCTAAACTCATTAGGATTATAGAAGCTCAATAAGTTTCTGTCAATATTATATCTCATATAATAAAAGCCTGATAACTTAATTCAATCTAACCTAATAAATTTATCTACATATATTTATTTAGTGCCTAACAAAATTAGGCCCAAGATAACAAGCCCAAATCATATCACTCTTTATGTGCTACCCTGTAGGCTCATCTGATATTGGCAATGGGTTTGACAACACTTCAAGGCCCATGAGTCATAAGTGGCCTCTAGCAAGACATTATGACTATCTAAATCAAATCAGGATCGGTAATCTGATTAAGCCTATAATCATGGTTACAAACTCAGTCCCTGTGTAACACGATATCAAGATTAATCAACCTTTGATTAATCATAGTTTCTTGATTCCCAAGTTGACTGACTTATAACAAATGACATTGATGATTCCTCATCAATTCATTTGAGCACGGCCATGCATTCTTCAGTTAAACTTGTCAAGAAGCCCAAATGATATCTCTCTCATTTAAGAGAGGTACAAATCTCATCTACGTCATTCACATCCCTCTGCATGATTCATTTAATGTCCAACATAAGACTAATTGTTTTCCGATTAAAGATAACTTAGTCTAATGTCAAAACACTAAATTCCTCATGTAGGGAACCATGATGACTTCAGGTCAAACGACTAAAGTCAAGCCATATTGAGAATCACTAATGACATGAAACCATGTAGTGTTCTATCTGTGGGTCAATCCAATATATGTTCTCTAACATATATCTATGTATATGATTTGATAACTCATTTCCATAATCAGTAAAACGTGATCAATAAGCAAAACACATACTAGCCTTAATTCATTATTATTCCACTACTAATAATCGACCAGCGATAGTTTAGAATAGTATTATAATGTTTATGGTTTTACTATCAAGTCACATACTTGATGACATAAGCCTAATACTATTCATAGAATGTAAATCACATTACATAAACAATATACATGGTTATATAAAAGAATACCTCATAATATATAAGGAATAAGTCAGAATATCAGTACAAAAGTCACATATGACTATAGGCCTAGGGCACACTACTAGCAATCTCTCACTTGCACTAAGCCTAATCGGTCAAATATCTAATATCCATGGACCTCATATGACTCTCATGCTTAGGCTGTAGAAGAGGCTTAGTAAGTGGATAGGCAATGTTTTCATTTGTACCCACTTTGCATATCTTCAAGTCTCCTCTCCCAATGATCTCTCAAATTAGATGGAAACATCTGAGTATGTGTTTGGATCTATGATATGAGCTTGGTTCCTTCGCCTGTGCTATGGCCCCATTATTATCACAATAAAGGTCTATTGGACTTGCAATATTAGGAACAACTCTAAACCCAGTGACGAACTTCCTGATCCATACAGCTTCCTTAGTTGCATCCGAGGAAGCAATGTACTTAGCTTCAATTGTAGAATCAGCAACAGTGTATTGCTTTGAACTCTTCCAGCTCACTACACCTCCATTCAAATAGAACACAAACCCTAATTGTGATCTAAAATCATCTATGTCAGATTGAAAACTAGCATTAGTGTAACCATTTACAGCTAGCTCTCCTTCAAGTCCTCCATAATCTAGGAACATATCCTTAGTTCTTCTCAAGCACTTAAGGATATTCTTAACTACTATCCAGTGTCTCTCACTATAACTAGACTGGTATCTACTTGTTATGCTCAAAACATATAAGACATCTGGTCGAGTACATAACATGGCATACATGATAGATCTAATTACAGAGGTAGATGGAATCTTACTCATACGCTCAAGCTCTTTACCTGAAGTAGGATAGTCCTTCTTAGAAAGCTTGATTCCATGTGACATAGGCAAGAATCCTCTCTTGGAATCTTGCATACTGAACCTCTTCCGTACCTTATCTATGTATGTACTCTGACTTAGACCTATAAGATTTCTTGATCTATCTCTATAGATCTTAAGGCCTAAAATATAAGCAGCCTCACCTAAGTCTTTCATTGAGAAACATTTCTTTAACCGGATCTTGACACTCTGTAAGGTCAGAACATCGTTTCCAATGAGCAATATGTCATCAACATATAAAGCTAGGAAGACAACAGCACTACCACTAACCCTTTTGTAAACCCAAGAATGAAGATGACTTCATTCTTAATGAATTCAAACTCTTGGACAACTTCATCAAAACAAAGAATCTAGCTTTTCAATGCTTGCTTCAATCCATAAATGGATCTTTGAAGCTTGCACACCTTTTTAGAATTCTTAGGATGGACAAAACCCTCAGGTTGTATCATATATACATCCTCAAGTAAGTTTCCATTAAGTAAAGCTGTTTTGACATCCATTTGTCATATCTCATAATCATAGTATGCAGCTATGGCAATAAGAATTCTAATGGATTTGATCATGACTACTGGAGAAAATGTTTCATTATAAAATTCCATGAACTTGTCAATAACCTTTAGCAACAAGTCTTGCTTTATAAGTGTGCACATTTCCATCCATGTCGAGTTTCTTTTTGAAAACCCATTTACATCCAATGGTCTTCAAGCCATCAGACGGATCAATCAAAGTCCAAACTTGATTGTCATATATGGATTGCATCTCTGCTTTCATGGCCTCTAACCATTTAGTAGATTTTGGACTTTCCATAGCTTCTGGATAGGTTGTGGGCTCATTATGATCAATGAGCATCACATTAGCATCATCAGTAACAAAAAATCCATATCTCTCGAGGTCATGACGAATCCTACCAGATTTACATAGGCCTTGTGTTGTTGAAGGCTGCTCATCAACAACTTATGAGCTTGCTCCAATCTCCTTCTTAGGCTCAATTTCATTTTTTGGAACTTAAATTTCTTCAAGTTGTACTTTACTCCCACTGTTTCCTTTGAAAATAAATTCTTTTTCTAAGAAAACACCATTTCGAGCAACAAACACTATATTCTCAGATGGGGTGTAAAAGTAATATCCTTTAGTTTCCTTAGGATATCCCACAAATAAACATTTTTTAGATTTGGGTGCGTACTTGTCGGCAATAGGATGCTTCACGTAAGCCTCACAACCCCAAATCTTTATAAAAGATAGACTAGGACGTTTTGTAATCCATAACTCATAAGGTATCTTTTCTACAGTCTTTGAAACAATACGGTTCAGTATAAATGTTGCGGTTTCTAAAGCATAACCCCAGAATGATTTTGAAAGATCAGTTTGACTCATCATTAATTGAACCATATCTAATATAGTTTGATTTCTCCTTTCAAAAACACCATTCCATTGAGGAGTTCCTGGAGGAATCAATTGTGAAACGATTCTACAATCCTTAAGATGATCATCAAACTCTTGGCTTAAGTATTCTCCTCCTCGATCAAATCAAAGGATTTTAATTGTCTTGCCAAGCTGATTTTGTACTTCATTCTTATACTCTTTGAACTTTTCAAAAGATTCAGATTTGAGCTTCATTAGATAGAAATAGCCATATCTACTAAAGTCATCTGAAAAAGTAATAAAATACAAATAACATCCTCTAGCTGATATGCTAAAAGGACCACAATACATCAGTATGTATAAGGCCTAATAGCTCATTGGCCCACTCCTCTTTACTTGTAAAGGGGGCCTTTGTCATCTTGCCCAATAAACAAGAATCATATGTCTCAAAAGATTCAAAAGAATCAACGAATCCATCTTGATGGAGTTTTGATATGCGTTTCTCATTTACATGGCCTAAGCGACAATGCCAAAGATAGGTTGGGTTCAAATCATTAAATTTAAACTTCTTGGTATTTATGTATGTTATAGATGGACTCATTTGTAAGAATATCAGTGTCTAGAGTATAGATGCCATTTAATTGTAGTTTATTGCCATGTAAAATGTCATCTTTATAAATGGAAATACTTCTATTCTCAATAGAAAATCTAAATCCATCATTCTCTAAACAAGCAAAAGAAATAATATTCCTACTCATAGTAGGTACATAATAACAATTCCTAAGCTCTAAAATGAGTCTAGTAGGTAAAGTAAGATCATAGGTCCCCACGGATAAAGCAGCAACTCTTGCTCTATTTCCCACGCGCAGGTCAATCTCACCATCAGTCAATCTTCTAGTCTTTCTTAGATTTTGCACATTAGTACAAATGTGAATTGCACCTCCAATATCCAATAACGAAGATGCAGAAGGAGTAAAATTGACCTCTATAACAAACATACCTGAAGAAGTAGTCACACTATTCTTCTTCTTTTTTGGCTCTTCCAAATAGAGTTTGCAGTTCCTTTTCCAATGACCAGGTTCACTGCAATGAAAGCAAACTCCCTCCTTGGGTGCCTTAGTCTTAGCTTTAGGCTTGGGCTTGGGTACTTTACCTTTGCCGTTGCCTGTGCCCTTCTTTTTTCTCTTCAGCAATCTTGGACATCCCATGCAATTCATCAATGGACTTCTCCATGTTGGGCATATTGTAGTTGAGAATGAACTGATCATATTCATTAGCCAAAGATTCTAGAATAAGATTACTTGCTAATTCTTGACTAACAAGTGCACCTAATTTCTCAAGATGATGAATATAACTCTTCATCTTGAGAATATGAGCACTCGCAGATGTGCCAGGAGTCATCTTGCATGAATTCAATGCCTTAGTGGTTCTAAACCTCTCTTGGCATGCTTGCTCTTGAAACTTAGATTTTAGTTGAGCTAGCATGTCATAGGCTTCCTTTTCCTCTAAATCCTTCTGAAGGTCAGAGACTATGGCACCTAACATAAGGCATTAAACATCTGTAGAGTCATTGATATACTTCGTGTAAGCATCCTTTTGAGCTCTAGGTGCATTTGTTTGTGGTTCCTCAGGGATGGGTTCTTCTAAGACATAAAGCTTTCTTTTTTGCTTGAGAATAATTCTCAAGTTCCTATACCAGTCTAGGAAGTTTGTTCAATTAAGCTTTTCTTTCTCTAGAATAGATCGCAGGGATAGGTTGTTGGATGTAGTGGCTGCCATAATCTACAATATTATGAAAAGTGTGTTAACATTCTTATTAAGAACCCACTCAATTTAATAACCCTCTATTTAAAAGTGGGAAGAAATAAGATCCATATTTCACTAAGTCCTAAGAAAGCTTTTGCTTAACACTCAAGACTTAGTTATTTAGGTAGAAAACTCTT
>JANQBM010619418.1:0-15898 GCA_025594535.1 Erythroxylum domingense | reverse complement strand
CACAGACGCCGAGGAGGAAAGATCACAGACGACCGGACTCGTCTGTGCGGACCTCACACATAGACGCAAGGAACACAGACGACAAGTCATAATACAGACGCAAGAAATCATTTGTGATGACACTTCAAAAAGGTAGACGTAAAAGGAAGGTAGACGTAAATGACATGCAGCCGATAAGGGGAGGTTAAACCCAGACGATAAAGGTCAAAGACAGACGATAAAACACAGACGATAGACTAAACTTAGAAGAAGAATTTAAGAGGTTATGTTAATTGAATTGACCTGAAGCATGTTCATAGGTAAATGGTGGACTCACCAAGGCTGTCCTTGGATATATTCAGGCTTGAATAGAGATGAGCCTAAAAAGGATTTAGTTTGGACACAAGTGGTCGTGTAAAATATTGGTATCTGAATGTGATCGTCGATCTCCGGAAGCAGGATCCAACACTATCATTGTGCATACATATCAACTAATGCATTGGACACAAACAGTCAAAATTCCAATCCACACTTTATAACATACAAATGCATTAGCTTCCCAGTCACAATATCATCCAATTGTGCAGAAATAGGAAGAACACGAGTAATGGTAACAACATCTATGCGGATCCCTTCCGGTATAATTTCCATAACTCTCAACGCCTTTACATCGTTCCTATTTTGATAATACACAAAAATCATTGCACTCCACGAAGCCCTATCTCGGACTGACATATGATCAAACAACATCCAAGCAGCTTCTAAAGACCCAAAACATGAATACGTATTAATAAACGAAGCACCCACGTAAACATCCCACTCAAATCCCATCTTTAAAATTGAGCAATGCACCTTCTTCCCATCTACTATATCTTTACAGGCTTTAAGAACTGGAGGAATAATGTAAAAATGAGGACGAAGCCCAAATGCATACAAAAGTTCATAGAAAAAAGCAACAGTTTTGCAAAAACGACCATTGCTAACATAGGCCGACACCATAGAATTCTAGGCATATATATCTTTGTTGGGTATATGATTAAAAGCTTTCTCTAAGAAGGAGACGTCACCTAAATATGCATATGCAACATTAACTCTTACCATCCTGTGTGTATAAGCTACACCACATGGGGTTTCACAGATTCACATCATAAAGGATCTTAAAAATATATTGGTACCATTCTGAACAAAGACCTTTAAAAAGTGAGCTCCTTTGATTTTATGGTGGGATTCAGAGTTAAGATCCTCCAATCCAAGTAGAATTTCTTGTATTCTTAGCCGATCCAAGACAGGATACATATTGTCGAGTGGGTTAATTACAAGGTGAACATGTTGAACTTCCATAAACCTATAGTAGAATCATGTGTTTAGTGAGAAAGGACTTTCTAATGTTACAAACTTTGTTTGTGGCCCTTAAATAAAAACTTCAGTGCAGACAGTTTAATCTAATACATAATGTGGGAAACCAAAAATCTTGGCATGAATTGCTAGATATGGAATATAATTTTACTTGTTGACAAGAAGAGGCAAGCCATACCACATTACAAAGGTAATAATTATAGAATCACATACAAAGTAAAACAATATGCAAAACACTTATTACAGTGTGAAAACCAAAATCAGTCACATAGCAACAAGGTCACTAATTAAACTAAATCAGGAGAAATTGTCTATAAAGTGGCTGGGAGTTCAATCTTTCAAGAGAAATGAATATAATAGATCGTATGCAAGACTAACAAAGGACAAGAACATTTTCAAAAAATTTACCTTTGCAATTCCTGTATGCTTGTGGTGAAAGTGATCTTGATTAATTCTGATGATCGAGGTTATTTCATCAGTTGCTTTGTGCAAAATTATATCAACATGTTGTAACTGAGATTGTAGCAGGAGGTTAAATGTGAGAGGAAGAAATATCAGCCCATTTGGAGTTGGACACAGGGGGAATGCACTTCTCTATAACACAAGGAAAATAATTAAACATGAATATTAAAAATTAAACTACAATTGATTCATAGGTAAAACAGAAGTAAGCCTGCTTGAACAGAAGCTGGGCAACTCAAATAAGTTTGGGCAAGAAAGAAAACATTGAATCAGAAAAGAGTACCCATATACTTAACAAATTAATTCCAAACAGGGATAAGCATAAAAAAACAATGTCATGTTTCAGACGGTTCTGCACCCAAAGTGCAAAAATTGAGTAATAAAAAATAAGAGTTCAATCAGGGAAAATTCAGTTCAATATGGACTTCCCCATCTAATCAGACACCATTAGGAAGTAAATATTTTGTTCTCCTTTATCAATGCCTTTTATATATATATAAATTTTGATAACATATAGCTGAAAATTTTCTCTTTTATGGTCTCATCTTAGCAAAATCTTCACGAGAAGATTTCATGATATAGCCAACTATCACCATATTGTCACCAAGTGCCTGTTTGTAATTAGAAGTTTGGAAATTAAAGGTTAGAATTGCTGAATCTAGATGAGTATAGTAATAGATTAAAATAGACGAGGATGATGTCAATATCAATATATAAGTGTGGATTATTCTATCTTCTCAAGAAACAAAGCTTAGGGTGAACATTATACACTGATAAAGTTGCTGACTGAAGGTGTATAGATAGGGATACCCTAGGCTTAGTACATTAGAAAAAACCAAGGAGACAACCCCCTAAATTATCTCCTTTACACTACTGAAAAAGGTTTGTACTAAGGCCTAAAAGATTAAAAAGTAATCTTCCAATTTAGGAATACAAGTAAATTCTAGTTAGAAGTCCTAACACTTCTCTCTCGTCCAACATTTCATAAAAAAAGTGACATACTCAAAAAAAATTTTCCTTCGTTTAGAAGCTAGTATGAATAATCAAACTCTTGTCTTTGCTACCACCAAAAGAATCTTTACTAACCTTTCTTTGTAAGTGACAGATAGTCAAAGGCAATTCTTCAAGCTTCTTGATGCAAAGAATTCTTGAATTCTCACATGCACCAACAGAATCAGCATCTAACAGGGTATCAAAACCTAGTTTCAACTTCTAAATTTGCTGAGTAAAATCACTTACAAATAGTAGTATCTCATCTATATTTTCATGCACTAAACCTTGTGCACAACATAAATCAAGCATCCCAGTTCAGATTCCACTAGTGATAAGGGTTTCAAAGATACTCACCCAGAACTACAACAAACCAACCTAAACTCCTTAGTTGGTCACGTGCTTGGTTCTTACTTTTGGAAGCAACATACAGTACCCTTCCTCTGACAATAACCCATGCTTGACTGAGCTCCTCCCCAACTTCATCTATAAATGAATCGTTAAAAGGAAAGCAACTAAGGGAGTGTTGGGTCCATTAAAAAACAAAGTAACTTTGGAACTGAAAATAGATGAAACTCTATCTATCTCTTATGATCCTGGTCTGAACCCAATTATCCCTCATCCCACAACCTTAAAACCTATTAAACCCACCAACATTTAAAAAGGGAAAAAAAGAAGAGAAAGAGAATAGAAGCAAACCTTATCATCTGAAAGAAAAAGTATCGAGAAATGCAAGTGAGACAAATGGTTAAAATCACTGATGAAACAATGATAAAAAAAAGGGGACTGGTGAAGTGGAAAGTACTAGGCATAACTGTGAGTGGGGGAGCTTACGAAGGAGAGCTAGCACATAGGAGCAAAGTGAAGGATTTTTAATATCATCTAACAGCACTGATTCATTTAGAATCACTCCTTTTATCATCCTTCCAGATATTTACCTTCCCTCTTTAAACCACTCTCACCATTCTTTGTCTGTGTGTGACACACTTTTCAAGTTTCACTTTCAATAAAAAACAAAAACATGCAATTGAAAGAAAGAAAAACAACAAAGACGTGGGTATAATTTTATACGCCACAACGATTCTTATTCTTTCAAAGCTAATTCTATAAAGTGGCGAAAAATGTTGAGGAAAAATGTTGTCTTACCTAATCAACACAACTGGCAGAGAAATGTTAGAGAAAAGAGATGAGAGTGTCAAGAGTGAGAGAGATCCACTAAGCCAGAGATGAAGAGCGTGAGGGAGACTAGACCAGAGAGTGGATAAAAGAGACGAAGAGCTTGAGTAAGACCCGAAGAGAGAGAGGTGTGCTGCTGCGTGAGAAAGAAAGTTTGACGGGAAAAACAGAGAAGAGGGATAGGAATTATCCAAGAGAAAGAAAGCTTGTGTTTACCTATTCTAGATGTGTGCGGAATAGGTAAAGACGGGGTGATAGCATCTTTAGTTATTCCCCTATATCTAGGAATTGTTAATCCTTATGAATGGTTATTCCGTAAGTTTTTTCTATCCAAACAAGGAAGTACCTAATAAGTAGGAATAGATAGGTAATAGAATACTTATTACTCTCAACTAAATAGGTTGTTAGTTTCTTAAAGTTTGAACTTTTACCTCCCATTGACCAATTTTTAACTTAAGTTTCAAAGTTTAAGTCAAAAATTCAATGCTTTTTTGTTAATTCAAATCAATTTGAGTTAATAGGTATGAGTAGACGTGCAAAAATAAAGATATGCAAACTCATGCAAGATAAATTACCATGCTGATAGGATTCCACGTTATATGCGGATTTGCAGCATACAATGCCATAATTGATAAACATTTGCTTTATGCCACCAAATATATATTGTAACCTTACTAGTTACTTATGAAGTTCCCAATAAATACAAGTACCAAAGAAGCATTTGCAGACACTAAAATATCAAGGTAATGTCAGATGACATCATTAAAGAACAAGGGATCACCACAATAGATAAACATAGAAGAAATGAACCCACAAAAAAGCTTAAGGAAGTATAACTAGGTGATGCTAATTCCAAAAAGATGTTTCAAGCGGGAGTACATATAGCCCTAACTCAATATATCAGGATAGTGGAAATGGAAGTATATATAGCCCTAAATCAATATATCATAATGGTGAAATAGCCCTCACTTAATATATCAGGTTGCCGGAAATGGAAGTATATATAGCCCTAAATCAATATATCATGATGGTGGAAATATTTACATGGTCACCTTTCGATATGAAGGAGGATTAAATTTTATGTGGTAATTAACAGATTAAATGTCGCACTTGGGTTATACCTATCAAAAAAAAGAAAAGGATATTCATAAAGGAGAAATAATAAGTTATGCAAGACGATGTGCAAGAGGATGTGAATAAATTATTGAGTGCATGGTTCATACAAGAAGTGGTATATCTGAAATGGCTTAGCTAATGCAATAATGGTGAAGAAGTCTTCAAAGGAGTTGTGGGAAATGTGTATCGATTTCACAAATTTTAAGCAAAATATGTCCAAAGAATAACTACCAAATACTGAAGATAGACTTGCATATGGAATCAAAAATAGGCTACAAATGGTTCAATTTTATGGATGAATACTCTGGTTATAATGATATTTGTATGTGGGAAGGTAACTAGGAAAAAAAAACATTTTTCACACACAATTAGACTTAGTATTTCAAAATAATGTTGTTTATACTAAAGAATACGAGGGCATCATAGAGGATAGTTAATTTTATATTTTACAAATAGATTGGTAGAATATAAAGGTCTATAAGGATGATATACTTCCAAAGATTGAAAGGAGAGGTAAATCATTCAATATATTTCAAAGAGTGTTTCAAGATACTGATGAGGTAGGCAATGAAACTTAGTATAAAAAAGTGCTTCTGTAGAACATCGAATGGAAAGTTATTAAAGTTTATAGTGAGCTAAAAGAGAATTGAGGTCAACCTGTAAAAGATCCATACATAAGAAAACTACAACAATAATAACAACATCAACAACAACTTAGTAAGACTCATATAATTAAAATAATAAATTTACCTCATCTTATATCTAAGTTTATTAAAAGATATCGTCTATTTAAAAAAAAACTTAAACACTATCAAAAGTTAAAATGGAGTCACACTTGCTAATAGATATTTGAAGACCTTAAGAACTATTTACAAGAGCCCGATATTTACAACCATTTGTAGATATATGATGCTTTTGAAGTCTCAATCCAATCCTAATATATGAGGATGGACAACAAAATTAGTATATTAAACGAGCAACATTTTTCAAGATCCAAAATTAGAGTATACAATAGTGAGGAAGGTGGTACTAGCTATCATTACATTTTTAAGGAATTTAATCTGCAAAGAAGTCAGGACCCTATTTTAAATCATACATCAGTTTTGTTATCTCATATTTATCTTTACAACACGATCTACACCGAACAAAAACATTAGGTCATATAGTGAAATGGTTAGTCAAGCTTAGAGAGTTTGACATCAAATTTGCTTCAAACAGAACAATAAATTCATAGACATTGGCAAACTTTACGATGGAATGTACCATCATGATGTGCAGTGCATATCTGGTTGATATCTTTTACTTAGACTATATATGAACATTGGTTGTGCCTTGAGCTCTGGGACAGAGATTTTTCTTGAATAACAATAAACAAGTCTAAAGTGGAATACTGCCAAATTTTTTTTTTCAAAGCCTTAAAAAATGAAGCCTATTACGGAACTATACTTTACGAAATCAGAATTGTAAAGAATATATATATATGTTATATGAGAATTAAGTCAAACTAATAGTTGGTTATCAATCATTTCGATGGATTCTATATAAATAAAAAGGAGGCAATGCACAGTTATGTATATAAATAAAAAGGAGGCAATCCACAGGCTAATCGGCTAATAAATGTAACAAACTAAAGTCAATTGCATTGATTGAAGACAAAGTGGACCAATGATAGTTGTATATTAGTGTGTGTTTTTCTAAGTATTTGGCATGTGTTTCTTACATAATAGTTTATTATTGTTGTATTTTAAGATTCATTTTATATGTTTTCATTTAGTTTGATCTTCATTGTTTTTCTTTTATGCTTGATGTTAATTTAGGGTAAGAATTGATTATTTTTATGTAGGAATGAAGATTGAGCAACTTGGAGATTAAGCTAGAGATCAAAAGAGGAGAAGAGAAGAAGTATTTTGCTACAAGAACCTGCGATCGTGGGAATCATGCCAATTCCCATGATCGTGGGATGTTTAATTCGAGAACATATGCAGGGTTCAATTAATTTTTACATTTTCTGGACTATATAAGATAATAAACCCCTATGGATGAAGAAGGACATGAACTCTCTGTGTAGAATAGCCTCCTTGAGTGAAAAATCCAGATTTAGAGTCTTGAGGAAGGTGGAGATTCAAGGATCATCAATCACAATTGGTAGAAGAGCTTACCAATATCAAAATTTCCAGATTTTGGCAAAGAAGAGAAGGAGTTTTCTTTACTTAATTTTCTGTTGTTTTTATCTCTTATAGTAATTGTATGATGGAATATCCAATTGTTGGCGACGTTATAGACACCATAAGTGCTTGATTTATTTTTAAGGATTGCATTTGAACTATCTTATTAAACTCCTATTTTATTGATTTGAATGATAGATGTCTTTGATCAATGTTGATTATATACATATACCTTGCAATAAATTGAGAGATTGAGTTAGGTAATTTATGTAGGATTGTACAATGAGAATTGGCAACCTATAGACTTACATTTATTAAGTTAATTGATTAGTTAAAAGAGAGATCTTGCCTAATTTAATTGATCACCCATAGGAAAACTTAATTTGGTAGATTGACATATTGCTTATTCAACTTCATTTAATTTGATTAAGGACAATTAATTACATCTTGAGAGAAGGTAGTTAATGCATTTGGACATCTTAGGTAAGACACAATTCGATTAATAAAATAAGAGGGAGACAAGATAGGGAAAAAGTGATCTTTAGTTGTTAAAACCTTGAATTCCAATTTTTTACATTTTAGTGTTATCAATTGTTCATTGTTAGTCATTTAATTTTAATTAATTTACCTAGGTTATTTCCATTAAATAATTTCATTTCTTAAACAAAGATTAATATGAATTAAGTGGCGCTTAAACATCAATCCTTGCGGGATTGATATCTGCTTTTTAACTACAAGTTACGACCTGTATATTTGCAATTTTTTAGCATAAAACTAGTAGATTGTTTTGCACATCAAAAAGTTTTTAGCACCATTTCCAGGGATTGTTTGTTTAGCATCTTGTTTAGTTTAGATTACTTTCATTTAAGAGTTTTTGATACTTTTCCTTGTGTATTTTTAGGTGCATGAATGATCGACGGTTTTACGAATGCTAAGTTTTAATATTTATAACCTCGATATTTCTGCAAGAGCATGGGTCATTCGTGTAGTACCTATGATATCGTTCCCATGAGGAGGGTTAATCTAGTCCTAAAATCTAAGGTCTAAGAATATTAAATAAATATTAACAGAAAATGAATTTTAACATGAGGACTAACTAAATCAAATAACCAGATCAACTAATAAAACAATAATTGACAATTAACACTTAAATGATGATTAACAATTTTAAATAAAAATTAATAGAAACTAATCGATTTGTTGAGCAATGATCGCACACCCTCAAATTCAACTTAATGAGTTCACTGAAAGAGAGAAAGGGAAAATTATCTATCCTTAATGTCAACCTAATTGATTATGATTTATCGAATTAATAGTTCTAGATGATCCTATGGTCAATTACTCTCTCTCAAGTTATAAATGAACCCTAAAGCATAAACCTTAATTAGATTATGGGAAGTTGTAATCTCTTAATTAACAACCTATCCAAAACCTAATTAGTTCTTAAGTTCTCTAATAAACAATTAGAAACCTAAATATGATCTCTCTACACAAGATTTACCAACTTGATTTAATTCCGAATCTATTAATTTACCTAACTCTCGTTAACCCAAATTAATCATTTTCTCTCGATTCACCCTCTCAGTTTATTATCGATATATGAAGTGCAGAATCAAATCACAATTAATTCAATAAACACATAAAACAATCAGATTTCATTAAATCAAAAATAATAATCCAAAGGTGAGTATAGAACATCAAACACAATGCAATTCTATTATCAAACTATATATCCCAATTTTATAATCAAATAAAACTAAAAAACATAGGAGACATACTCGACTGGATGATGGGAGGCCACAATTACAGAAAGCTTCTTATTACGGGAAGCACGTCGTGTATGCGTTGTCTTCCTCTTGTTTCTTCCTTCATCTCTTTCTCGATCTCTCAAGATTCTCTCTTTTAGGGTTTCATTTTTAATAGCTAATCAAAGTTCTTTAAAGGATGCATCTTTTGTTCTTTAATGTTTTATTTATATCTTGGAAGCCCTAGGGTTGATTTGGGGTCAAAACGGTCTGAAAAGTCCCGTGAAACTTGACGTTTTTAGTTGTTTTCATGTCTGCCTGACATAGGCCACTATCGTGGCCAGTGCCTAACCCTCTCTATCAAGATCGTGGCCTGGTTTAGAGCTCTCTATCACGATCATGACCAAAATGACACGATCGTGGCCTGGGTCCTATTGGCTCGCCTCTTATTTTAGCCCGAAACTCTTCGAAACTTCTCTGTTCTTCGTTGTTTATCCTAAAACACTAATAAACACATCAAGGTACCTCAAAAACATAACATTTAAGCTCAAAGACTTATACTAGCCCATAAAAACACTTAAACACATAAAGTAACACAATTAAAACCTAAACACACACTAAACACTCAAATTGACACTTAATACATAACAAATTAAACCCTAAAATATAATGCAAATCATAACTATCAACATCCCTGCACTTAAACATTTGCTTGTCCTCAAGTAAACAAAACAACAAACACATAACACACATACAACACACAATGCAATAATGAGGCAATGACTTCAACTTCATGAAATAAATTTAATCTTAAACACAGTCATACAAGTCATATCTAATCATTAACATGCAGAATCTATATCTAGGGACTTTGAGCTAAATATACAAATTAATCGAGATCTAAGTGTTAATTTATTTACCCTTTCAATTGCACACACACATTAATAATTCTTTGGTCCTTTAGACTCTATAACTGTTCCTAAGTATGTTTTTATGAAAAGTCAAGTTTATTACAAGTCCGGTACGTTTATTAAGGAAACACAATTTTTAAATTTTTCTTAAACATAGACTTAGTCTTTTTACGCGGAGGCAAATATTGGTAATGAATGTCGATCCAATTACTCAACTAAATCATGTTTTTATTAAACAGCGTGGTTGAAATGTTATTATAGCTTTTTGATGCGAAGGCACACATTTGTGATACGTGTTGATCCGGTTACTCAGCTATATCACGTTTTCAACTGGCTACTAGCTTTATTCATAACTCGAAGGCCAGCAGAATAGTGATTTATTTTTAAAAATACTTTTTTCATTTATTACCTACCTTGTTGTTTAAACTACTCATTTCCATGAAAAATACTAGTTAAGATACTTAAGTTGAAAGGCCTCCAATTATAAATGAATGCAACAACCTATAGGGTGCTAAATTTACACTAAATCCTAATTAAGCTGTATATTAATCCAAAGACTCCTAATTGACTAATTTTGTGAGCTAATGATTATTTACAACCTAATAGACTATGTTTAAAATTAAATAAATTTCACTCCATTTAAGCCATTGACACATTCATACAGTTAATAAAATGCAACCTAATAACTATCATACAATATGCAAAATCACATTTAAAAGCAAAACATATAACCCTTTCCCACACTTGAACATCAAATTGTCCTCAATGTGAAAAGGGAACACATAAGCACATAAAAGAAAGGAAAAGACAGAATTTAAAGAAACAGAAAAAATAAAATAGAAATACGCATAAAACTTAGAACTGAAGGCTAATTTGAAAAGGCAAAAATAAATGGGTTAGACACAAATCCTACGGAGATGGAGGTGGTGATGGTGTCACAGGCGGCAGTTGAACACCCTGATCTTTGAAATATCTGTGGATCTGACGGATATCCCAACTTTGTAGTCTTTGTGTCTGAGCCATCTCCTTCATCATTCTAGTGTTCTCTGCAAGTGTCTTGTTAGTTTCGAAGATCACATCCAGAAATTCCTTCTTGCCTTACTCTTCTTCCTCTTCCTCAGATTCTTCACTGGACTCTTCTGCTTGCCCAGGCGACGCTGAGCTTGAACTTGCTTGACTTGCCTTAATTTTGACATGTATCTTTTCGCTGATTTTCTTAAGTTTTATGTTATAGGAATGAAGGATCTTAACTCTACATAAGTGGTGATGGTTTAGGAATTTAGGTAAGTGGACAGTTAGCCGACTACGGTCCATGCCAAAATATTCCGCAATGGCAGACACTATATACCCCATTCCTAGATTGTTGCTCCTTTTTCACGGAGTCGCAATAATGGCATTCAAAACATGTGTGGATGTGCAGATGGAATACTGTGGTCTATGCACCACAACATAAAAAGTTCCTTTGTGGAGCACATGTTGGTTTCAGTTTTGTCAAAAACCAACTGACATATGAATTTGTACAGCAACAAGTGTTTGTGGGACCTTATGATATTGTTATAAACATTCTTGGCATGAAATTGCTCAATTTTAGTAAGCTCATTCTAGTATCGAGAAGGATGAAAAGCTTCATGATGATCGATGATGGAGGATTTAGGGAATCGACACATCTTGCACATGATTTCTACATTTAATTTATATGCTCGTCCTCCCAACCTAAACCACAATTCTTTGGAATTCCTAAGGTTATAAGTCAGGGAAATGAAGAATTCCAATGTGAGCTACTGATAGACAGGAAATTGGAATCGTACGAATTGGTCCCATTGGATTCTCTCAGCTAGGTTTTCTACCCTCTTATACAACTCTAGCCTATCGAGTGTGTCAAAATCAAAGTATTTTGGAACTAAAATTTTTAAAACATTAAGGGATCGGAAACGAGTACCTTCCTCCTCTATATAGATCAGGAAGGGCAACTTGCTATCATCTATATGGCTCTCGTTGGGCTGATTATTTAATATGCAACATAATTGGGTAGAATTTGGAAGAAAATTGAAAGGTTGAAATTTTTTAGAGAGATGTGAGAGCTTTTGTGAGCTTGTAGTCTAGAGAGATAAAGTGAAAATGGAAGTAAATGTAAAAGTGAAGTTAGAATTGAATATAGAGGTGGTTAAAAGGGTAAAATGGTAAAATTTCTTTTAAAAATTGCATCCTCCCTCTTATTGCCCAATTGCAGGCCACGATTGTAGTCTGGATTCTTTTGTTCTTTCCCCAATCTTTCCACATTCACACTTTAATTCTTTTGTGGCCCCCTTTCACCTCTCCTTTGCTTGCTTGATACATCATCCACTTTATTATGAAATACTATTCTTTCTTGATTTTATTCGAAACAAAAATAATCCTAACTATGGAATTCAAATGTTCTAACAAAATTAAACAAGAAACTAATTTTTTTCCATAGGTTGCCTCCATGCAACGCTTCTTTTCACATCAGTAGCTCGACTCTCCTTTAAGTTCAAGGTAATCGGAATGAATGGTGCGATAGTAGTGTCGTCATTAATCTCAAAGTTTGCACTTTAGCTACCATGCTACAGTTCCCACCTTCTTTGCAATTCTCTTTTCCTCGCTTTCTTCTTTGCGAGCGCTTCTTCTTGAATGCATTCCCAAGATCCTCGATATCCTCCCATTCGCCTCAAGGTTCAGATTCTTTGCTATTCTGTAGAGGTAAAGGAGATCTGTAATCTTTTCATGACACTTGAAAGGTTATTTCCTCTTTTCCTATCCTCAGAGTTAATTCGCCCCCATCAAAGTCAATGATTGAATCATCCAAGAACTAATGTATCCATATCTTCTCTAATGTCCAATATGTAGAAGTCTATGGGAAAGGTATATTTATCAACTTTTACTTGCATATCCTTTATAATCCCCATTAGTTTGTGCATCATTCTATCGACCGTCTTTACTAAAAACTTAGTAGGCACTAACTCTCTTAACCCCAACTTCAAACTAAAGGTTTAGGGCATCATGTTTATACTCGCTCCTAGATCTACGAATGCCCTGTCTACGATGATTCTATTGATGTTGCAGGGGATGAAAAAGTCCCTGGGTCCTCTTTCTTCTGTGCGATGTTAGGGTCCTCTTCTGATATTCGCTCCTTAACCTTCTTCTTGATGGATTCCTTCATTGTGAGCTTCATTTGTATTTGTTCCGTAACTTCCTCGACCTTGTTTTGCTTAATCTCCTCTAGGTTCCTCGCTGCCCTCTTTGTATTTAACTCTCGCTGAGCCAAAATAGGAAATGGGAATACACTTCGAGTTGCCTTAATTGACTCGATCACTATCTCGCTTGGAAGGTCTTCTTGATCCTCTCCTTTATCCCCTTCTTCCTTCACTTTTTTAGCTTCCTCGTCCTGGGTTCGACTAATAACCATAATAAATTCTTTCAGGTTAAACTCAATGTTTCTTAGAAGAGTTTCAACATTCCAAGTAGACATTGCCTCCGCTAATTGGCCTACTTGGACTTCCAACTTGTGTACGGACGAGGCATGGTTCTTCGTTACTTGCTCGAATTTGTTCTTGAGCCTCCTATACGCATCCTCCATGCCTCTAATTTTATCCAAAATCTTGTCAAACTTTGATTCCATCAAGCTCGCTTTATCTTACTGGAAGCTCAATTGTCCCTAAGGCCTAAATTGTTTGCCATTGTTTTCGATCCATAGAAGTTAGGGTGGTTCTTCCACCCGAGGTTGTAAGTGTTGGAGTAGGGATTATTACCCCCTCCTCATCCATACTACGCTCCCATATAATTGACCTTCTCCTAATTGTCTTCCTTTATTAGGTAGCAGTCCACGATGTCATGGTCTAACTGTCCATAAAGCTCACACTTTAAATGTACGGCCTTCACCAGAGTTAAATGTACGAGTCGTTCATGTAGTACCTAAGGTATCGTTCCTACGAGGAGAGTTAATCTAGTCCTAAAATCTAAGGTCGGAGACTATTAAATAAATATTAACAAACAATGAATTTTAACACGAGGGCTAACTAAATCAAATAACCAGATCAACTAACAAAACAATAATTGACAATTAACACTTAAATAGAAACAATCATAACGACGATTAACAATTTTAAATAACAATTAAGGGAAATTGATCGATTTGTTGAACAATGATTGCACACCCTCAAATTCATCTTAATGAGTTGACCGAAAGAGAGAAAGGGAAAATTATCTATCCTTAATGTCGACCTAACCGATTACGATTTATCGAATTAAAGGTTTTAGATGATTCTAGGGTCAATTACTCTCTCTCAAGTTATAATTGAACCCTGAAGCATAAACCTTAATTAGATTATGGCAAGTTGTAATCTCTCAATTAACAAACTATCCAAAACCTAATCAATTCTTAAATTCTCTAATAAACAATTAGAAACCTAAATATGATCTCTCTACACAAGATTTACTAACTTGATTTAATTCCGAATCTATTAATTTACCTAACTCTCGTTAGCCATTTTCTCTTGATTCACCCTCTCAGTTTATTATCGATATATAAAGTGCAGAATCAAATCACAATTAATTCAATAAACATATAAAACAATCAGATTTCATTAAATCAAAAATAATAATCCAAAGGTGAGTATAAAACATCAAACACAATGCAATAATCAAATAAGACTGAAATAAATAGGAGACAAAACTCGATTGGATGATGGGAGGCTGCGACTACGGAAAGCTTCTTATTCCAGGAAGCACGTCGTGTCTGCGTCGTCTTCCTCTTCTCTTTTCCTTTCTCTCTTTCTCGATCTCTCAACGTTCTCTCTTTTAGGGTTTCGTTTTTAGTGGTTGATCAAAGCTCTTCAAAGGACATGTCTTCTGTTCTTTAATGTTCTATTTATATCTTGGAAGCCCTAGAGTTGATTAGGGGTCGAAACGGTCTGAAAAGTCTAGCGAAACTTGACGTTTTCAGCTATTTTCGTGTCTGCTTTGCGACTAGCGCCTAACCCTCTTTGTCACGATCGTGACCCAAAGTGCATGATCATGGCCTAGTTCAGAACTCTCTATCACGATCATGATCAAAATGACACAATCATGGCCTGGGTTGTGATAGCTCGCCTCTTTCTGTCACGAGCGTGGGCTATGGTTTTGGCCCGAAACTCTTAGAAACTTCTCCGTTCTTCACTGTTTACCCTAAAACACCAACAAAAACATCAATGTACCTAAAAAACATAACATTTAAGCTCAAAGACTTATACTAACACATAAAAACACTTAAACATATAAAGTAACACAATTAAAACCTACACATACTGAACACTCAACACTTAATACATAACAAATTAAATCCTAAAACATAATACAAATCACAACTATCAATGAACACAAGGAGCACGCAAAGATCGATATAATTTAGTGAAGATGAGTTCCCCGATATTGAAAGACACGAAAGAGAGTTAAGAAGTCGAAGCATTGAAATCTTACATAAAGAGATATGGCTGAAGAAGGAGAGCAAGGAGGAGCTGAGAGGACACTAATGGACTTCATGAGGCCAGGATTCAATCCTCAAGGAGTTGCGAGGCTAGTGGTTTAGGCTAACAATTTCAAGATCAAGCCGGCACTCCTCAATATATTGCAGAATAATGTGCAATTCTATGGGCTATCCAATGAAGATCCGAATGCCCATATTGCTAATCTTTTAGAGATTTGTGAAATTTTCTAGTTCAATGAAATGCCCAATGATGAAATAAAATTGAGATTATTTTTTTCACTTTGAAAGATCGGGTGAAGGCATGGTATAATTCGCTTAATTCGGGGCAGATCACTACTTAGGAGCAGCTAGCCCAAACATTCCTTGAAAAATATCTTCCGTTGACCTAGACGACGAGGATTATAAAGGAGATCATGAATTTTCAGTAGAGTTATGGGGAATCTCTGTAACACCCCACTCCCGCCGAACCCGAACCCGATATCGACAGTGATACCCGAGTCCGTGCCCCGCGAGGGTGGC
>JANQBM010619096.1:0-15901 GCA_025594535.1 Erythroxylum domingense | reverse complement strand
ATACCGGGAAGATGTCATGAATGCATGTACAGACATTTTTCATGTGCACAAATCACTGTTCACAAATGCATGAGCAAAAGATGTGTTTTTCCTAATTTTACTGATTGATCTCTCGTGTACCCGTTTCTAGGGTTTAATCCGTTATATGGAAACGGGATGTTACATCTCTACCATTGCCGCTCCTTTGACTGAAATAATCAAAAAGGAGAAAAGGTTTATATGGGGCGAGGAACAAGAGCGTGCATTTAATTTGTTAAAAACAAAATTGTATTATACTCTTATTCTATGTTTACTTGACTTTCAGAAAGCTTTTGAGGTTGAATGTGATGCTTTTGGTATTGGAATAGGTGTTGTGCTTTTACAGGAAAATAAACAAGTAGCTTATTTCAGTGAAAAATTAAGTGGTGCACAACTCAATTATCCGACCTATGACAAAGAGCTTTATGTTATAGTGAGAGCATTGGAGGTGTGGCAACATTACCTCCAACCTAGAGAGTTTGTCATTTGGACGAATCATGAGTCCCCAAAGCACTTGAAGGGATAGAGCAAGCTGAGCAAGAGATATGCCACTTAGGTGGAGTTTTTGAAGACATTTCTGTATTTGCTACATTACAAGAAAGGGAAGGAAAATGTGGTAGTTGATGCTTTATCTAGGAGGTATTCCTTAATTTCTACGCTTAGTTCTAAATTATTAGGATTTGAGCAGCTTAAGGACACGTATACTTCTGATGATGATTTTGCTACTGTGTATACTGATTGTGTGCATGTTGCATTCCAAAAATTTTATAGGCATGATGGATATTTATATCGTGGTAATCAGCTGTGTGTGCCTAATTGTTCTTTGCGTGCTTTATTTGTGCATTAAGCCCATAGTGGTGGTTTGATGGGTCATTTTGGGATTACTAAAACCTTGGCTATTTTGTATGAACATTTCTATTGGCCTGGTATACCAAAGGATGTTAAGCGTGTATGTGCTAAATGCATTGTATGTAGAAAGGCAAAATCTACTGTTAAACCCCATGGATTGTATACTCCTTTACCTATGCCTACTGAACCTTAGGTTGATATTTCTATGGATTTTGTTTTAGGACTACCTATAACAAAAAAGGGGTTTGATAACATCTTTGTTGTTGTTGATCGATTTATTAAGATGGCGCATTTCATTGCATGCCATAAGACTGACGATGCTATGGTTATTACTAATTTATTATTTAAGGATATTGTTAGATTGCATGGTATTCCTAGGTCTATTTTTTCGGATATAGATGCAAAATTTTTGAGCCATTTTTGGCGTATTCTGTGGAGAAAGTTGGGTACTAAGTTGCTTTATTCTACTACTTGTCATCCACAGATTGATGGACAGACTGGGGTTGTTGATAAAACCTTAGGTACCTTGTTGCGTGCTATAGTTGGTAAAAATTTGAAAACTTGGGGTGATTGTTTGCTATTTATTGAGTTTGCATATAATAGATGTGTGAATTCCACCATAGGTTATTCACCTTTTAGGTTTGTATATGGTTTTAATCCTTTGAGTGTCTTAGATTTGGTATCTTTACACTTGCATAAGTTGTCTAGTATAGATGGAAAAAGGAAAGCCGAGATGCTTAGAGACTTGCACGTGAAGGTGAGACAACACATTGAGCATAGAAACAGGGTGTATGTGAAGCAAGCCAATAAGGGGCGAAAGTTGGTGACTTTTAAACCTGGAAATTGAGTTTGGGTGCATCTGAGGAAGGAGAGGTTTCCTACCCAGTGGAAATCCAAGCTGGATCCTAGGGGTGATGGTCCGCTCCAAATGTTGGAGAAGATAAATGTTAACGCCTACAAGATTGACCAGCCAGGTGAGTATTATACTTCTGCAACTTTTAATAGTACTAATCTTTCTCCTTTCGATATGGATTCAGATGTGAGGACAAATTTTCTTGAGGAGAGAGGGACTAATGTGAGCAGGAGCAAGGAACACTATGGAGATGGCGTGGGGGATGGGGGCCAGCTTGTTATTATAGTTGGACCTATTTCCAAAGCTAGGATCGAGAGACTCAAAGAGGCTCTTTATACGCATGTGAGCCAATTTGTGGAGAGGATAGAGTACACCAAGCTTACTAGAGGAGAGCTATCTGAATCACAGCCCAAATTGATTCATTTATCTAAAATCCTTGGATTGGACTCACTTAGGAGTTGACAACCATCGTATTGGGCTGCGCATCATCACTTAAGTCCAAGAGGAGAGGCGTGCCTACGATCAGACTTGGGGGGGGGGGGTGCGTTGGACCAGGCCTATACGTGTTTTTATTATTATATTTTTTGGGCTTGTTTTAAGTTATATTTATTTTGGGCTTCCGTATATTATTTAGCCTAAGTCTTTTATTATTTAACCTAGGTATAAATACTCTCTTTAGGGTTAGGAAAAAGGAACTTTTTGATTAGAATATCTTTTGTGAGCTACTGGTAATATTGAGAGAAGAAACCCCTCTTTTTCTCTTCAAGTTAGGAATTAAACATCACTCATCAACTGAAATTAGATTATGGAGTGATTTTGATCCTAAACAAATTTCTTAGTTTGTTCTTTATCCATTATCTAGGTTACTCGAGACAAGTTCTTTGTGAGGCCTAGTAGGTAAATTTGAAACCCTGCGTATCAGATTTAATTGTAGTTAATTTGAATCTATCCTCTTCTTCTTTCCTTGGATCTGAACCTTTCAATCTTTCAATTTCGTGGTATGTGTTACATGTTGTAAGAAACTTCTTTGTGTTTTCTTTTTTTCCCTTCTTGTCTTTTAATTTTCTTTTTCTTGCTCTATAAAGACAAGTAAAAATTAATCTTCGAAAAATGGCCAAAATATAGAGCTTTCGACTAACTTTAACTTCTTTACTTCCAAATTGTACCTAAAATCATATGAGTCAAAGTGAGTATCTTAAGTAATTTCATGTTAATAATCGCTAAGTGTTATGAAATAATTTCATAATCAATTAAAAACCTATCAATTTCCCCTACATTTGACTGTCCTTAGGCAAAACATTAAAATTAAGCTCAAATACCCAAAAATATTGACTCATTTCCCATATATTCCAAGAATACATAATCATAAACAAAGATGAATGACTTTAAAAAATCATAGCAAAAATTCAACATTTCAAGCTTTTACTCATTATCTATCAACATTCATCATCTTTAAAAATTGAGCAATCTAATGGTAGACTTGAAAAATGTGTTTAACTAAAATATATCCACAGGTACACTCAAACCATTTATGATCATGACAATCCACAACTTTGCATATCATTTCATTTATCCATAACTAAAATTCACATGCAAAATCATAAATCAAAGGACTTTTTAAGGTTGTAATGTGGGTAAAGGTAAGGTGAGATGTATTTGGGCCAGGTAACTTAAAAGCCATTAAGCTACTTAAACAAAACAACACTTAATGTGACATCAAGTGCACAAGTTAACACTCATCAAAAACTGGGTATCATCAGCTATAATGAATGTAACATTTATATTTCATAACCTAATTCAGCTCTCTCTCACAAACTATATGAAGCATATACCAATTCGAAGAAATCACTTATAAAATTAATGACAATACATTGAAACTACAAAAGAGTTAACTTTCCAAGCCAACATCTACGTCATATTCAACATACTCCAATCACACATTCATTAGAACTTTAGGAGGATGCATTAATTATAAATAACTATTCAACACACATGCAATTCCTCCTTGATACATTTATTTAAACATTTATTTAATATTTAATTTCTTTTTCTTTTTCTTTTTCTTTTCTCCTTTTTTTTTGCTTTTCTCTTTCTTTCTTTTCCTTATAAAAATTAATATAAACTACATCAATATAGAAATTTTAATGATAAGGCATAAAATAACAACCCAACATTATAACCAAACCACACATATACATACCCCCACATATATACTTTTATATATCTACAAACTTAATAATTAACAAATGTTCCACTAGCTTTAAGGCGTAGGAAGGACATTTGGTTAGGTTAAAGCATGTAATGTGGCTAATACATAATGAAAAGGAAAATAAAGCTCAATGGGGCTTATCAAAAAGGAAAATCATATAATGGGTGGGCTATTTTGCTAATGTAGTTTTATAGAAGCGAAGAATGCCTAATCATATCTATGTTAATGCATGTGATAAAAATGTAGTCTTGAATAGAAATTCAAAGCAAAGTCAAGATGTACATGTCATAAAGGTCACACATTATCAAAGACAATGAGACTGATATGAATATGTTAGTCTAATAAGGTTCAAAATCTCGTCATCTTTGTCTACTACTAGTCACTACTCCTTTAAAGATAATGCATATCGACCAATCACAAGAGTAAAAATACATGCTAAAGTTGCTATGAAATTCTCTAGTTAATTCACACTCTAATCATGACTATATAATCTTAGAAGCAACAGAAAATGAGAAAATGTTTGTTTGTTTGTTTTGTTCTTTCTCTCATTTTGATTGAAAACTTAAAAACAAGTAAAACAAACAAACTAAAAAACACATATACATAAAAAAAAAGTAATGCGGAAATTTATTTCCCTTGGATTACCTCTTAAGAAATGCATTTATTTAGAGTCACTGGCTCGACTCCTTCTTCTCCTTATGTGACAAAATTGTGATCTTTAGGTATTATAATTAGTGCCACTTCCATGTGAGGTTGTTCCAGATAGGGCATTAGTTGATCATATTCCCATTTAGTGTCCTCCCTATCTTTAGACTTTCAATCTTTACTGAGTCTATGCTTTCTTGAAAGATCTCGAATGTCTCTTCACCTTTTTCCTCCTAGTTTAATTCCGCTAACCTACTAGGTAAAAGTAAAGTCATTCTCAACAACAAAATGGAACTCATTATTTACCTCTAAGCTAAAAGATATAGCTTTTTCTACCTCGAGCTCCTCCTCAACTTCTTCGACATAAGCAATTTGTTGAGGATTGACCTCAAAATTCTCAAGCTCCTCATCACTTTTTAAATTTTCCACATTAACATCTATTAGGTACAACCCATGTTGATATGACTACTCCTCTTCACTTTGCGATTCCATATAAGTGATATCTCCCCATCGAGGCAATGTATTTTGCTGGAATTGCAGAGTATCCTGTCAGATTTGCTGTACACCTTACTGAAACAATTGTTGTATATTTTGTTGGAACTGCTGCATATTCTATTAAATTTGAAGATTATTAGCAACCATACTGTCACAACCCTAAACCATATTAGGCACATGACAACTGCCACATACTTGGGATAAGGATATTTAGGGTACCACTTAACCCGACTATGCAAGGTTAACTGAATATCCCTTAAACAAATTTGGACAACATAATGGCTGTATTTTGAAAATCCCAAAACTAAATTACATCACCTGTAGATCAATTTTTAATCGTACTTCTACATTCACATTAAAACTCAACTGTAACTTTTGGACTTGTAAGTCCACTCAAGAGGAATCTTAACAATAGTATAAAAGTTTCATACATAAGGTCATTTACAAATCACAAGACAATCAAGAGTTAATTTACATAATCATAAAACATATCTACATAGTCATAATCCACTATATAACAAAAGTACAAAACAGAGAATACCTACGTGTGGTAATGCCCTGAAAATGTCAAAAGACAGCACGATCTACTCAGAGCCTCAAGCTTACCAAATTAACCTACATGGTTGGAAAACGGAGGGGGTGAGTACGCTATGTACTCACTAAGCAGAAAAAACATATATCACAATCAGAACTCTGTACACACCAAGATATTCAAGATAACTTGAGGATGGGTTTTTCATGCATCTAGCTTGCACATAACCACCTATAAAGTGAACATACATGACATAGAAACATATAGGCCTAGCCTATGACTCAACATATACTGGCTGGGAACCACATAGGCCTAGCCTATTAATTACTCATCCAGTGAACATAGGTTCCAATTCTAGTATACAAGAGCAGAAAAGCATCATATGTATAAATCAAATCTCTTCGGGAAACCAAATCTCATAATAGGCTAAAATAGTTATGTGTGTCACCACTAGTCGGCCAAACTAGTGTACACCCACTGATTCCTGGTATTGGCTAGACTTTCATTTATGGTGAGTCCAAATTATGGTCGATAAGAGCGTCATGACCTTAGGTGATGACCTAAAAAATGCTTTAGCGCCCATTAAATAACCCCAACCAAAGCCCCTTCTTGTTACTGTGCCTCCCTTTCTTATTTTTGCACTACTATTATATTATATTTACTGAATTAATTGTTGGTTCATCTATAGTATTTTGCCCCCCTCCCATTTTACTGTGTGTTCTAAGTAAAACATAGCCTATCCACTGCCTATTGAATGTTTACATTTCACAGACATTGTCGGCATGAAATGCAGACGTTTTTTTGTGTTTCCTCTCCTGCTTTGTCCTCCTGCATTGCCATTTCTCCTTGTTGCTACTGCTATTTTGGTCATCTACTCACCATTTAATTCACACTGTCATTTAGCTATGGGCTACTGCTTGCTTTACGTTTTGATTCTTACTCCTACTTGCTGTGATGGTGTTTTGGTCCTTGTTTTAATCCACTTACAGCATGCATTTTCTCCATACTTGTTTCCGACTTTAATTTCATGTTGGGCAATGCAAAATTATTCAATTTCCATGCACGTGTCGTGAGTAACTTCTTTGTGTTTTCATTTTTTTCTTTTTGTCTTTTAATTTTCTTTTTCTTGCTCCATGAAGATAAGAAAATTAATCTTTAAAAAAGGCCAAAATATAGAGCTTTCAACTCACTTTAGCTTCTTTGCTTCCGAATTGTACCTAAAATAACATATGAATCAAAGTGAGTATCTTAAGCAATTTCATGTCGATAATCACTAAGTGTTATGAATATTTTCATAATTAATTAAACACCGATCAACTATAAAAGAGAAGAGAAAAACCCTAGAAAAGGAGCCTCCATTTTGCTACATTGAGAAAGATCCAAGGAAAGAGAAAAAGAGGAGAGAGGAGGAGAAAGGATGAGGGAAGAAGGTCCATCTTGATCCCTTCCAAGTGACACTTTCATTTCATCTTTGTTATTCTTTCTTTTGAATGTATTAGATGGATTTGACAGTGAGGGATTTGGTTTTGGTGATAATGTTCTTAAATCAATATTAATGTGATTTCTTTTTATGTTAATACATGGGGTATTGTGATTATTTATTGTATTTGCTTGATTCGGTAACAAATCAAGAGAGTGAACTAATAGCAAAATGACAATATTGGGTAATGAGAGTTAAATAATCTAATAGATTACACAAATAATCAAATTGGTAATTTATATAAAGAGAGATCTCGTGTGAGGATCTAATAGTCTATTAGAGACTTAAGATCTAGTTAGATGTGTGGGCTTATTAATTGAGAGATTTCAAATTCCATAATTCAATTAGGGTTTATGATTTAGGGTTTAATGATTACAACTCGAGAGAGAGTCACCCTTCGAAAGTCTAGGACCGATACCATATTAACTCAAAAGTAATCATGTTAACATTTGATGATAGGATAATTCCCCTTTCTCATAATTGACTAATCTTCCTTATGTGATTTTTGATTGTTCATTGGTGGTAGTCAATTTTGATTTCTTTGTGTTAATTTTACAATTTCATTTTCAATTAATCCATATTCACTTATTTACTTTTCTGAATAGTTTTTCTTTTCATTTGAATTATCCTTTAGGCCTTAGACAACTTATAATTTGATTAGTCACTAACTCCTCGAGGGATCGACATCTCATGAACTACACTTATAACTCATGCACTTGTATTATATTGAGGGATAAGAAATTGTAAAACTTGCCCACTCGATTACTACGCTATCAAGTTATTAGTGATGTCCCAAGTAGATTGAAAAAAGAAGGCATTAAAGCCATTAGGCCTTGAAGCTTTTCTTGGATCCAAACTAAATAGGCATTCCTTGATTTCCATCATAGAAGTTGGTTTATGTAGTTCCTCCTGTAAAACATCCTCAAAAGGAGTTGAATGTCCCAATAGTTTAGTCAGATTCTGAGAGCTTAGCAGTTGGTTGTCCCTATCTAGAAAACAAAGAATCTTGTAGGAATTTATTCTAGTAAGGATAGAGTTATGAAAGAACTTGGTGTTAGCATCACCCTGCCTCTTTCATTCAATTGAGCCTTTCATTTTCAAATATTAAGGATTTATGGTTCTGTAGATCCTTAGTGTATCCTTTAAGGGCTTTAGTTTCCTTGTGCTTTAGATCCTTATTAAGAGGATCAAGATAAGTTTGCTTATGTAGCTCTTTTAACTTCATTTTTATAGTATATAATCCTTGAGCAGAAGGGTTACTATCCTTTAAAAGAATCTTAAACCTACTTTTAAACAATTTCAACTTTCTCATCAACTTAAAAGACTTGCACCCTTGGATCCTGATCTCCCAAACCTCTTTTACTAGACCCAAAAACCTATCTTTATGGGCTAAGAAATTAAAAACTTGAAAGGAGTATTATGGTATTCTTGACTGTTAAAGACAACTACTTCCATGAATGCGTGATTAGACCACATGAGGGGACAAAACTGAGTAAATGAACTAGGACATTGATCAGTCTAGAGATGGTTGACTATTACCTTGTCCAACTTACTCCAAGTGAAGCTCCTCCCTTGTTATTTATTTATACAAGTAAAGCGGAAGCCTACATACCTCAAATCAAAGAGTTCCAATAAGCTCAAAGAGATTTTCATCTCTCTGCCAACAACATTGTAAACCTTACCCCCTAAATTTTTGAAGAGTTTGAGGACATAATTAAATTCTCCAACAACTATTCGTAGACTCACAAGAGAATATTTGATAGAAGTTAGATCCTCCCACAGTTTGGCTTTTTGGAAAGCAAAGTTAGAGGAATATAAAATTATCAATTTAAAAGAAAACTAAAAATCCAAATTCTTACATACTAAATGAACAAATTGATCAAAATTGTATTAAGTAGTAGCCTGAATCTTTGTCTCTATCATAGGCAAAAATGATCTTGCCATTGTAACAGAATTGATGATTAGAACTAATGATCTAATTTGAACCCAAAAACTTCATGGAGTTAAACGGTTTATGACTTTTAATGTGAGTCTTCAGTAAGCCCGAAAAATAAGGTTTCTTCTCTAACAGTAAATTGTTTATTATAAGCTTTTTATGAGGATCGTTCATTCCTATAATATTCTAAAATCTCATAGAAAGCATAATTAAAAGAACTACCAACCTCCCCTAGCCTTCTTTTTCTTTCTACCAGATTTCTTACTGGGGGTAGGAGAGGGATTTTCCATTAGAATATCCAATTGGTCCTAAAAATGATCCTTCTTATACACTGCACCATTTCCCAAACTCTTATTGCCCAATCCTTTGTCGGAATCAGCCTTAGTTACGTTAAGTCATTAGAACCATCATTTATATCTAGTACTACCTCAGTTGATTCTACATATATTTAGTACTACCTCAGTGGATTCTGCATCCTTTGAGGTCTCTAGAGTATTCCTAGTTGCTTTAAGAAGAGCTTGGTTCCTTTTGCCAATTTCCAAGTCCACCTATTGGACAAGTTTTAATCTTATAAAACCCTCAATATTTCATAAACGCATGAGTCGTAGCTTATTATATGAAGTATCGATCGCACAAGGAATTAGTGAACTAATTGAATCATAATTTGTCTGAGACCTAAAAGTGTAATTAAAATGAAAATAAAAACTAAACAGACAAGTAAACAATTGAATATGAAGTGACTGAAATGAGAATTGTCAAATTAATGCAAGAAATCAAATTTAAGCACCACCAATTAAGCATGTCAATGGGCTAGGCTGGGACCGGGATGGGCCGGCTTGTGATTCAGTCCATGGCCCAGGCTATGGCCAGTCTAGCCAGGTCGGCCTGCCCAGTAATTTTTTAAAGGAAAAAATTCAAAATGATGTCATTTTAGGATCGGACAACTTAGGACAAAAACGAGCCAAAACCAGGCGGGTCGGGCCATAATTGCCATGCCTACCACCAATTAACAATTGAAATTTAAGCAATGAAGATATACAAAATATGAGAAAGGGGATTTATCTTATCATCAATGCTAACATAATCATTTTTATATTGATGTCGTGTCGGTCTTAGAATTTCAAAGGGTAAATTAGTTTCTCTCTCGTTGTAATCATTAAGTCCTAAATCATAACCCTACTTAAGTTGAGTTATTGAACCTGTAATTTCTCAATTAACAAAACAACCAACAACCTAATTAGTTCTTAAGCATTCCATTAAACAACCGGGTCTTCACACGAGATCCCTCTCCATATAATTACCGATTTGATATTTACGTGGTTTATTAAATCATTTAACTTGCATTAACAAACTTAATCATTTTGCATTCAGTTGACTCTCTCAATTTATTACTGAAACATGCAATTATAACAAATAATCATAACATCCAGCATCATTAACAATAAAAGCAACTAGAATAACATTGAATCAAGTATAAATCCCTAAAAGAAGTTAGAACATCCTTAACTCAAGATTTATCATCATCAATCCCATATCATACATTAAATAAAAGAAATAAAAGATGAAAAGAAAGAAAATAACTTGGATGATTAAAGGTTGAAGTAGTTGAAGATCTAATTTCTTCTTTCTCTTATTCTCTCTTTTCCTTCTTCCTCTTCCTTAGTTTTTTTACCAAAGTGGCAAATGGAGGCTCTATTTTCTAGGTCATTTTTATACTTTTATGTAGTCTTTTCTAATTAGGTTAAAAACAAGGTTTTACTCAGGTCCAAAAATATGAAATAACCCATGAAAATTAAGTTTGGGAGGCCAGTCCGCATCTGTCCAGTTAAAAGAGTCTCTGTCATTATTATGGCCCCTCGGCCACAATTGTGGCCTACTAAAAGCGTCTCTGTAATGATCGTGGCCCTCTACCGAGCTTCCTCCAAATCTTCTCTATTCTTTGATATTTATTCTCAAACATTAACAAACATATTAAAGCAACTTAAATATATAAAAATAAAGCTCAATAGCATGCTCTAACCCACATGACACTCAAAACATAAATATCTAACTAACTAACACAATTCTAAACCTAAAATTGCATGAATAAATTAATTAACAACTAAAATCATACGAAAATGTATACTAAAACATCGTACAACTTACAACTATCAACATCCTTGCACTTGAACTTTTGCTTACTTTTACTTGTCCTCAAGCAAAAGTTCAAGTGCAAGGATATTAATAGTTGTAGGTTGCATGATGTTTTAGTATACATTTTTGTATGATTTTAGTTGTTAAGTAAAAATAAAACAAACAAAACATAATCACACCAAACTACAACATAAACATATGCAATAATGGTACAATGGCATTGAACTTCATGAAACAAAGTTAACTATAAACATAATCCTTCAAGTTGTTCTAACTTATTAAATTATGAAATATGTGTCTAAGAACTTTGGACTAAATATACATACTAATCAAGACTTAATGTCAAATTCATTCACTTTTATCACTCACAGACACAAATTGATAATTAGTTAGTTAATCAAAGTTGTAACTATCCTTATTCATTATAAGTCATGCAATTCACAAAGATCGGTAGGATTTATTAAACAATACACTATTTTAATGAAAATTTGTTAACATGAACCTACCCTTTTGACACGAAGGTAAACATTTGTGATGAATGTCTCCCAGTTACTCAACTAGGTTATTATAGCGGCTTGGTTGGAATGTCATTATAGCCTTTTGACGCGAACATAAACATTTGTTATGAATGTCCCCGGTTACTCAATTACATCACTTTCTTAACTATCTACTAACTGTATTCATAACCTGATTTGTTTCAAAAAGGGTCAATGGAATAGTTATTTATTAAATAAAAATGCACAAAAATTTTTTACAAAAATTTTCTTGCCTATGTCATTTCTTTAGCTAATCATTCCCATGAAAAGATACTAATGATGCTACTTGTTCGATTGACCTAAAATTATAAATGAATGTGTCAAATTCCTAGGGAGAATGAACTAACATCATATCCTAGTTAACATGCATATTTAACCAAAGCAACCTAGGATACTAAATTCATAAGCTAATAAATCTTAGCAACCTAAAAGACTATGTTACAAGCTAAACCGATTTTGTTAAATCCTAGCCATTGACACATTCACACAAGTCACGTCATGCAAACCTAAACAAAACTAATATATAATATGCAAAAATCACATTCAAAATAAAGCATAGAATGCACATAACGCAACCCTCCCCACACTTGGACAACACATTATCCTCAATATGAGAAGGACAAATAACATACTAGGTGGGAATCAAAATAAAATAATATGAAAACATAAGAACAAAATAAAGACATAAATGAAAAGATAAGGGTTAGAGCATAAGAACCGGTCATGGCGATCGAGGTTGTGATGACGATGGTGTCTGAAATCAACTACACTTGACGCCTCAGAGTGTTGCCCTATTTTAAAATTGCTTTTAAAGGAATAGAAGAGTTAGCAGCCCAAACAATTCCACATAATTAAAAACTTATTTTTAGAATTTAAAACAAATCTAACTACACAATAATTTCAGTCTAACTATCAAATGTGCTAGGTTATAGTAATTAGCTTGACCTTTGATCTTAGGAAGTTCTTTTAATTATCCAAAAGGAAAGAAATTACTTCTTTCTCCTTCAAGACCACTTCGTTGACATACAGTTTGTATCAATACCCATTCACCTTAAAGGTTTCTTTGTTTGGATTTTTGATAGGTGTGCTTTAGGAAGTGTTTTTATAGGTAATTGACGTGTGTTTTCTAACATAATTGTTGATTATTGTTCTAGTTTAGGATTCATTTTATATGTTTTAATTAAGTTTGATTTTCATTGTTGTTGTTGAGTGTTTGAGGTTAATTGAGGGCAAGAATTGACTATTTTTATGTAGGAAGAAGGAAGGAGCAACTTGGAGGGTGAACTAAAAATCAAAGAGGAGAAAAAATGAGGAGTGCATCTGTGACAAATTTCTACGTTCGTGGGAATCATGCAAATTCCCACGTCACATGGGAATTATAGAAGAAAATGAGAGATGAGTTTGTGACAAATTCCTATGCTCATTGGAATCATGCAAATTCACACGAGCGTGGGAATTACAATCTAAGGCAATCTGCAAGGTTTCATTAAACTTAAGGTTTTTGGACTATAAAAGGAGAATTAAGCCTCCATCTTTAGTGGAGACAACACTCACTTGTAAAAACACCATCCGTGAGTATAGAACACATGTTTGGAGCATTGAGGAAGGATTGAGGACAAGGATCATCATTAAGATTAGGCAAAATAGCACATCAACACCAAAATTCCAAATTTTGGCAAAGAAAAGGAGTCCTTCTATTCAATTTTCTATTATTTTAATCTCTTCTATTCTTTGTAAAAATGGATTATTTGAATGTTGATGATGTTATGGAGATCATGTTTAGCCAATTTTGTTTTATGGATTGCTTTTGGAACTATGATGCTAAACTCCTATTTTATTAAATTGAATGTGATTGTCTTTGTTGATTGATGTTTTTAATTATCATCTTGCAACAAATCGAGAGAGTGAGTGAGATGAAATTCATGTAGGATTGTACAACAAGAGTTGGCAATCTATAGACTAGCAATCATCAAATTAATTGAATAGTTAGAAGAGAGATCTCGACTAGTCTATTGATCACCTATAGGATAGTTTGATAATTAATTAAGTCGATAGAGTCATTAGGTAGGTTAAGAGATAGTCTAATTGATTCCTATTGATTCGATTAGGAATAAATAGTTACACCTTGAGAGAGGGTAATTAGTACATTCAGAAATCTAGGTTGAGACATAATTCAATCGATAAAATAGTAGGGAGACAAAATAGGGAAAAAAGTAATCTCAAGTATTTAGATTCTTGAATTCATATTTTTTACAATTTCGATATTATCCACTATTTGCATTAGTCTTTTAATTTTAATTTAATTTTTTAGATTATTTGTATTTTCACAATTTAGTTTCTTAAACAAAGTTGTGTCTAAATTAATGTCTAGGCCTCAATCCTGTGGGATTGATATTCGCTCTTTTTACTACAAGTCACGATCCATTCACTTGTAGTTTTTTAGCGTAAAAAAACTATATAGGTTTTACCATCAACAAGTTTTTAGCTCTATTTCTGGTGATTGATTGTTAAGCGTCATGTTTAATTTAGATTACATTGATTTAAGAGTTTTTGATACTTTTACTTGTGTATTTGCAGGTGCATGAACATAAGGAGTACACAAAAATTGATAGAAATTAATAAAGAAGAAGTTTGGGGAGTAAAGTAGAGACATATCAAGACATCTTAGAATGAGGAATGAGAAATATAAAGAGCTAGATGTCGAGAAGAAATAGAAAGAGGAATGATGGAAGATAATTATTATAGGGAGCAAGGAAATTTGGAGAATTACAATAAAACACACTATTGTAAGTACTCACATGGGACATCAAGACCTGTTTGAATTTTAACAAGATAGAATTGGAACGATGGAGTGTAAGTTAGATAAGTTTATGGAGATGTTTAGTTCCAAACTGGTAGCTCAGGAAGAGAACTAGAAGTGGATGTTTTTCAGCAAGGAGGAAAGTTAACAGATACCGGAAAAGAAATTTAATCAAATTCTTAAAAATCACGTCTCTTCTATTTACAACCTGGAGATTTAAGTAAGACAACTTTCTCGTGAATTTTGTAAGAGAAATGTGGAAGAATCTCTGAGAAATATGGAATCACATCAACTAAAGCAATATGAGGCTATCACACTTAAGAATGAGGAAGAGCTAGAAGAACCAGTGGAACTCCATGTTGACCCTACTTTATTGAAGAACAAGAGACAAAAAAAGAGATTGAAGAAAAGACTGTCAGCCCTCCCTATTATTCACAAGTTCTTGATACACCAAAGGTGAACATTAAAAAAACTTGGGTAGATATTCATGACAAGAATTATATCTTTTGGATTGGTGATGATCAAGAGACATTTAACATGAATGATGTATCTAAGAATCCAAAGGATAGTAGCTCATTCAAGATAATTGATGTGTTCAAATCTTCTGAAGAACAAATGGACAAAGAATAGATGACAATAGACTTCAAGTTTAAAGAAGTTATGAAATTCTCTGTTCGTGAAGAGGAAGAAGTAGAGGAGACAAAGGTGACTAACGAAGAAAAAGAGCAACTCAAATTAGTATAGAACAAAGTGATTGATTCGATGGAAGCTTCATGGGGTTTTATTATTCCCTATTTTATTGACAATTTGTTAATGAAAAGGACATTGATGAAATTAATTGGTTTGCTCAACTTTATTAATATTGTCCTTCTATTCATTTTGCAATTTGTAGCTTACTTACAGGCTACAAAACTGATGTTGAATGAAAAAGGTGGAAGCAAGCCACTTATAATTGATCCTGGATGAGTTTCCGATGAAAGAAGAGCGTCAAGCTACAGACGTTAAAAGAAGCGCTGCATGGAAGGCAACCCATAAAATTTAATTTCCTTTTGATTGTTTTGTTTACCTATTTGTTTATTTCTTTCTTTTTTTATAATAATTTTTTAATTGAGTTTGATTGATGTTCATGTTGATTTTGTTTGAATTTTAACTTGTTTCCTTTTCATATTTCTTATTGATGATATTATCTTGAGATGTTTGTAGGATTTGGGATCATGTGTAACACCCCACTCCCGCTGAACCCGAACCCGATATCGACAGTGTTACCCGGATCCGTGCCCCGCGAGGGTGGCGTGTCACATCACTTAACACATCACTTAGCAAAAGACGGTATAAATATTTTTTTTAAAACACTTTACACTTATCACTTATTGTGTGCCCACTTTTTCTTTTCAAAACACTTTGTCTATGTAAAC
>JANQBM010618991.1:0-15901 GCA_025594535.1 Erythroxylum domingense | reverse complement strand
TTGTCTTGTGAAGTGGAAGACCAAAAACATGAATTGAAGAGAGTGAAGTGAGAGAAACAAAAAATTAGAAGATAGAAAAGGGAGAGAGTGTCGTTGGAGAGAAAAGAAAGAAGAGAAAGAAAGCTAAGCTAGGTTTTGATTTTTCTTAGTCTTAAATAGTGATTTTGAAGTTGTGTAAGAAAGGAAAAAGAAAGAGGAAGGGAAGAGCTTTCTTTAGAGCTAAGAATCTCATTAGTTGGTGAAGATTCAAGGTAAGTCGATTTCTAAATCTCTTAGAGTTTTGAAGGGCTTTCGGTTCAAAGAGCTTGGGCAATGTATGGGTTTAAGTATTCTAGGGTCAATTTCATGCTTTTGGTTCTATGGATTCTCAAATTTGAATTCCTATTGAATGAGAACTTGGTTTGTTATAGGAAACCAAGCCAGTCCGATCCAAGGCGAAGAGGAAAGACAACAGTGAACTTTGATTGTCAAGCGAATTAGGTGGGTAATTTATTTATAGTTATTGTGTAATTGGGCAAATTCTTGCCTATATGTGTGTGTGCATTTACAATTTTCTTGTTATTGAAATTTGTGATTATTGAAAATGCATATGATTTATGAATTTTGATCAAGTTATGCCATTGAAATAAGTCATGGCATTTTGTTTGAATGAAAAGATAATCAAACATAAAAGTCTGAGCATATGATTAAATGAATATGTGCTTTTGTTTTGGGCGAGAGTGGAACCATTCTGTTCGTCAGGTGCACGATGACAAGGGCCTTCTCCCGGCTACCCGCTTGTGGCATCTAAGCTCTGAAAAAGGACTCATTCTGTTCATGGTGTAAACTTCGGTTTCTCCATTCTGATTCTATGGAACCCTCGATCCAATTGTTTGTGCATTGCATCTTTAAATTGTCAAGTATGATGCATTTGGATGTTATGTGTTCTGCATTAATCTGCTTCCTTGAGAATATTTGAATTGCTTAGTACCTATACATATATATACAAAACCAAGACGGTAGTGATCCTTGCAAGGCATCGAAAACTCCACAATAGTTAGAGTCTTTTATACTAAGTCAGTGATTTTGAATAGTTTATTCAGCATATCAACATTGAGCATCTTTTGTATTTTGTTTTAAGTTTTGATGTGTATATTGACTCGTAACAAACTCTGATTGTGTTTAAAAATGAGAAAGTGAGATTGAATTCCTTTTCATGTTTGATTTTTTTATATTTGAAGATTAGGATAATGAAACGTACATATGCATGTTCTTCTTTGTTGAAATTGCCAAGGTTGTTTGTATTAGAATAGTATGTTAGAATTGGAGAGATTGTGTTCAGACGCAAAGCAAAAACATAGATGAAAGGAATCATCTGTGATGATGTCACACATAGACGCAAAGGAAAAACACAGATGAAAGGAATCGTCTGTGATGACGTCACACACAGACACAAAGGAAGACAGACGCAAAGGAAAAACACAGACGAAAGGTATCGTCTATGATGACGTCACGCACAAACGCAAAGGAGAATATAGAGGAAGAGTATCGTCTGTGATGACGTCAAACACAGACGCAAATGAAAGGCAGACGAAACTTCAAAACACAGACGCTAGGGGGGCAAACCCAGATAATAAAAAAGTCAAAGACAGATGATAAATCACAGACGATAAATAGTAAAACCCAGACGATAGGTCAAACACAGAAGAAGAAGTTAAGAATTTATGCAAATTGTCCCGAAGCGTGTACATATGAAAATTGTGGACTCATCAATGCTATCCCTTGACATATTCAGGCTTGAATGGACATAAGCCGAAAAGGGGTTAGTTTGAATGCAAAGGTTTGTTTAAAATATTGGTATCCGAATACGATCGTTGGGCTCCGAAAATGGGGTCTGGCAATTTTTATGAAGGAATTTTACCAACTGAGAGGAGTATGATAGATGTTGTAAGTAGAGGAGCTCTAGTTAATAAAACACTAGCAGATGCATAGGATTTGATCTCAATTATGGCTTTTAACTCTTAAAAATTTAGAGCTCAGAATGATTATGGTTCAAGATTTGTTAATGAGATGGGAGTTTCATCGTTGGAAAGAAGAATAGATTATTTGACTTCTTTAGTGCATCAACTTGTGGTATCTAGGAAAGAGGAAGTTAAGAATTATGGTATTTGTTCTATGGTTGGCCCTACAGAGATATGTCCCCCTCTATAAGAAGACCAAGTTGAAGAAGCCAAAGCAATGGGTGGTTATTTGGGACCACCTTAAAGGAAGTATAACCCATTTTCAAATACATATAATCTGGGTTGGCGAGATCATCCAAACCTCAATTATGGAAACAATCAGGGACAACAAGTAAGTTCTAATTTTCAGCCATATAAACAACCTTATATGCCCAGACAACAACAGCAAATGGGACAAAGTTCTGGTGAAAATAATCCCTTAGAGGGCATAGTCAAGACATTGGCCACGATTACTGTGAACTTTCAACAGAATACCCTGAAATTTCAGCAAGATACGCACGCCAACATTCAGAATCTTGAGACTCAGTTGTCTCTCATCAGATAGTAGTTTACCGTATCATGATCCATTTAACCGCATAGCTCATATTTTAATTGCGTTGCCTTCACTGGAGCTGAGGATGACGCCTTCATATCATTGAGTTTTTGTGTCAAATTATCGATCTTAGCTTGCACTTTTGTCATTTGGTCGATAGCGACAACTCCGTTCTGTTACCTAAAATTAGTAGGTCTCCTACTACGCTCACTAGCCCATAAACAGCTATTGCCAGCCATCTCCTCTATTAGCTCTTTTGCTTCATCGACCGTCTTACTTATTAACGATCCTCCCAACGCAACATCAATGGTGCCTCGAGTATGTGGGTTCACTCCATTGTAAAATGTCTGCAGCAGGAACTCCTTGGGTAGATTGTGATGTGGGCATCTCCTCTGCAAATCCTTGTAACGCTCCCATGCTTCATAAATAGACTCCCTGTCACCTTGTTGGAAGTTTGTTATCTCCTTAATAATTTTGGTGGTCTTCGTTAATGGGAAATATTTATCTAAGAAGGCTCGTACTAGCTGTTCCCATATTGTAATGTTGGCGGGACTTAGTGAATGATACCAAGCCTTCACTCCATCCCTAAGTGTAAAAAGAAACAACCTAATCCTCACTGCATCTTCCGACATCTGGTGATACAAAAAGTATCATAAATCTCTAGAAAACTCACTACATGCGCATTCAGATCTTCATTTGCAAGTCCATAGAATTGGACGTTCTGCTAAAGCATATTTAGGAGGGCTGGGTTGATTTCAAAAGAGACCGCTTGAACAAGCAATTTAGCCACTCCTTGGTTCGCAAGATTAAATCCTGGCCTCATAAAATCATGAGGGTCCTCTGTTGTTGCCTACTAGGGTTAACTTCTTAATCCATGTTTCTTTGGAATTCTTCGACCATTTGTATTTTTTGGTTTCTTCTTATTCTTCTCGCCGAGTTTCTAAACGTGTTATGTCTAAATCAGACGTCTCAGTTGCGTGACTCAAACCCCTCGTCACTCTTGTGCTTATAAAAGAGTACGAATCCTAAGTAAAATAAAATAACAAACTTAATTCCTTAAATTATAAAACTGAATTTCCTTCCACGACAACGGCGCCAAAAACTTGTTTGCTCAAGGGTACACGCTCTAAGTTTCAATATTTTTAACCTTGGTAATTACCGCAAGAGCACGGGTCATTCCCGTAGTACCTAAGGTGTCAATCCCATGAGGAAGGAGATTAGTCATAAAATCTAAGGTTGTACTGACTACAATAATTCAAAAGAAATAAAATAGTGCAGAAAATAAATCAATCAAACAATTAATTCAAGAATTGAGTTGAAGAAATCTAAATACGATAACAAATCACATAACCCAATCCTAAAACTAACCTAGAAACTATCAAGTGAGAAAAAGGGGAATTCAATTAGAAATTAACAAAAACCTAATCAATTATGCCATTCTTGACTTAACGGGTCTAGATGGTCCTAGGGTGAATTACTCTCTCTCTAGTTATAATTCTTAACCCTAATTCAATTTATGGGAATTTTGATCTCTCGATTCGCAATCGACCTAAAAACTAAATTAGATCTAAAGTTATCTATTAAACTACTAGAAATCTATGCTCGATCTCTTGTTACATGGCTCTACCAGTTTGATTCAATCCTTTACCTATTAATTCACCCAACTCTTGTTAGCCCTAATTGATTATTTTCACTCAGCTCACCCTTTCATTTTATTGCCAAATTATTAAGAATAGGAATTTGAATCATAATTAAATCAAAAAGAAACACAACCAATTAAACTTTATTAATCTCAAGAACTAAAAACCCAAAGGTGAGTATAGACAATAATCAACACTTAAAAACAACAATTTTAATAAATATCCCAATTTCATACATAAATAAAATTGAAATAAACAAAGAAACTACTGTCGGAATGGATTGTGGAGGTAGCGACAGAAGGAAATCACCTGTTCCGAGAAGTACGTCACGTAAAGCTTTGTCTCCTTATCTCTCTTCCTTTGTCTCCTTCCTCAATCTCTCAAAACTCTCTAGGGTTTCTGGGATGTGACTGGCATGAAAGCTCTCTATTCAGACTCTCCAAGATTGTTACATATGTCTCATAACGTTCTATTTATACTTTAGGTGCTTTAGGTCAAAGTCAGGGTCGAAATGGTCTGAAAATTTGTTCGAAACTTAAGTTTTTCTGTCAGCCCGACACGGTGCACGATCGTGGATCGCGGCCTGAATTGACGCCCTTTGTCATGATCGTGACTTATGTGGACGATCGTGCCCTATGCCTTAAAAATCTTTAACTCTTCCCGTTCTTCCCTGTTTACCCTGCAACACTAGCACATACTTCAAGGTACCTCAAAAATATACAATTTAAGCTCAAAGATTCAAATTAACCTATAAAAATACTTAAACACAAAAACTAACCTAATTAAATCCTAAATGCATACTAAACACTTGAAATGACATTAAAATACTTATCAAATCTAACTATAAAACACAATACAAATTATAACTATTAAATAACTGTAACTTTGCGACATCATTAGACGTCTTATTAAACCTAAAGGTGTTGCAGATTTCCAAACAATTTACAAGATGGGCGTTGGGAACTTCGTTGGACAGCCCATAAAATTGTACACTACTCTAAATTATGTTGAGGAGTGCCAGCTTGATCTCAAAATTATTGGCTTGAATTGCTGGCCTTGGAACTCCTTGAGGACTGAAACCTGGCCTCATAAAGTCCATCAATGTCATCTCAGTTCCTCTTTGCTCTCCTTCTTCTGCCATATTTTTTTGTATAATGTCTTGGCGCTTCATTCTTCTCAACTCTCGCTCGTGCCTTTTGATATTGGATAACTCTTTGTCACTAAATTTAGTCAATCTTCGCATGCTCCTTGTCTTCATGCACCTGCAAATACAAAAGGAAAAGTATCAAAAACCCTTAAATCAAAGTACTCCAAACTAAATAAGAAGCTAAACAATCAATTCCCGGCAATGGCGCTAAAAACTTGTTGATTGCTAAACAAGTACTAGTTTTACACTCAAAATCACAAGTATACAGATCACAACTTATCCTATAACGAATGTGCTTAGGCACCACTTAATTCAGGTTGTTCTTTGTTTAAGAACCAAATTAGTGAATATAAATTAAAAAATTAAATTAAATCAAATAACTAACAATGAACAATTAATAACGTAAAAGTGCATAAATTTAGAATTCAAGATTTTAATATTTAGAGATCACTTTTTCCCTATCTTATCTCCCTCCTATTTTGTTAAATGAATTATGCCTCACCTAAGATGTCCTAATGTATTAACTACCCTCTCTCAAGGTGTAATTAATTATCCCTGGCCAAACTAAATGGAGATGATTAAGCAATCTCTTAATCTACAAAATCAATCCACCAATTTAACTAGTTATGAAATTATCCTATGGGTAATCAATTAATTAGCCAAGATCTCTCTCCTAACTAATCAATTAACTTGATGAATGTAGGTTTATAGAACGTCAATTCTCATTGTACTACCCTACACAAATTACCCAACTCAATCTCTCAATATATTGCAAGGTATAAGTTCGACTTTCATCAAAAGTTTCATTCATTCAAATCAACAAAATAGAAGTTCAACAAGTAGTTCGAACGTAATCTCTACAAATAACTTAGCCACTCATAATGTCATTAACACCCCCAACAATCAAATAATCCATAATACAAATGCTAAAAGAGAAAAACGAAATAAAACTAGATGAAGCAAACTCCTCCTCTTCTTTACCTGAATCTGGAAAATCTGACATTGGTCTTTTCCCAATTTATAATGAAAAATCTTGATTCTCCATCTCTCTCAATATTCTAAATTTTTGCTTTTAATTAAGGAGGCAAGTATCCACTGATGCTCTTTTCAGCCTTAGCGGTTTGTGACAATATATAGTCATAAAAACCTAAAAATAGATTAAAACTGCATGTATCTTCGAGCTAGGTATCCCATGATTGTGGGAATTGGCATGAAACCCATAATCGTAGGTTCTTGTATTACAATTCCTCCTCTTCTCTTCTCCTCTCTTGGTCTCTAGCTCTATCACAAAGGTAGCCGCCCTCCATTTCTACATCAAAATAATCACTTCTTACCTTAAATCAACATTAAACATAAATGAACAACAATGAAGATCAAACTAAATAAAAACACACAAAATAAGTCCTAAAACACAACAATAATAACCTATTATGCAAGAAACACATGCCAAATACTTAAAAAAATACACACTAATGCACAACTATCACCGGCAATGGTGCCAAAAACTTGTTGAATTAAAAAACACAAACTATTTGTTTCACACTAAAAAATGCAAGTATACAGGTCGTTACTTATAGTAAAAAGCATATATCATCCCACAGAGATTGTGCTTAGGCATCACTTAATTTAGATTGTGCTTTGTTTAAGACACAAATTCAAATAATAAAAACTAAAAAATAAGTTAAATCAAACAAACTAGCAATGAACAAATAATATAACAACAGTGACGAAACTTTGATTTCAAGATTAAAAGTTATAGATCACTTTTTCCCTATCCTGTCTCCTTCCTACTTTGTTGATTGAATTATGCATCACCTAAGATGTCCTAATGTTTCAATCACACTCTCTTAAGGTGCAATCAAATGTCCCTAGCCATATTAAATGGAATTGAATATTCAATCTCTTAATCTACAAAATCAATCGACTAATTTAACTACTTATGAAGCTATCCTATAGGTAATCAACTAATTACTCAAGATCTCTCTCTAACTAATCAATTAATTTGATAAATACAGGTCTATAGGGTGTCAACTCTCATTGTACAACCTTACACAATTTACTCAACTTAATTTCTCAATATATTGTAAGGTTTAAGCATAACATTTATCAAAAGCATTCATTCATTCAAAATAACAAAATAGGAGTTCAACAAGTCGTTTAAAAGTAATCTCTACAATAAATTCAGCCACTCATAATAGGAACAAGTTCAACCATATCCATATTTTCTAGAATACAAAACATACTAAAAAATAGAAATAAAATAAATAAAATGGTAGATTTCTTCCCTTTTTGTATCTGAAAATTTGAAATGATGGAAGCTCTTAATTATTAATTTCGATTCCCAACTTTTGCACCTCAAAGCTTGTGACTTTTCCTGAACAATTAATAGAAAAATCTGTATGGCGACTGCTGCCTTTCTATATTTTGTACAGAAGGCTTAGGATTTTTTTAAGGGTAACCTAGAGTCTTTTTGGGGTCTAAAAAGACTGAAAAATCCTTTGAAAACTTGAGTCTGAAAGTGTCCTCATGTGTGTCCCGATGCTGGCTCCCTTGAGTAAGCTCTCTGTCACAATCGACGGTCAATCCTGGTGCTTCTATCACTATCGTGGCCTGCTTGCCATAATTGTGAGCCTGTGTTATGGCCCAGGTTCCCTCCGAAACTCCTTCGTTCTTTGATATTGACCCTGAAACAATATCAAACTCATCAAGGCACCTCAAATACACAACATTGAAGCTCAAAAGCATACTCTAACCCATAAAACACAAATATTTAATAAACTAACATAATTCTAACCTAAATACATATTAAATAATCAAATTAACAACTAAACACACACCAAACTACCCATTAAAACATGATGCAATATACAACTATCAGACACGTGGAACTGCCACATCAATACAGATATCGGAGAAACTAAAGTAAGGCTAGAATTGAAAAAAATTAAAAGTTTTACCATTTTATTGCCACTTTTTAAAGTTCAAGCTATAATTGCAAAATTGACAAAATTTTGAGATTTTTTAATAATTAACCCTTCATTTTTGTCCTTCCAATAAAATTTTGTTTTATCTTGTTAAATCCCTTTCCTTTAAAGAACATTATATTTTTTTATTAAAGAAAAAAATCTCTTTCTCATCATTATTTATAACACTCCCTATATAGAACATACATCCACCCACACATATGGCAACCAATTTCTTGTACATACATTCATGGCATACATTTCTATTCAATGCTATACATATACATATTATAAAAATTGATATCACTTAACATTATCATTTAAAACTAGTATTACATCTTTACATTTACATGATAATCCAAAAGAAAACATTACAATGTGCTTCATTACATGTACAGTCATCTTTAACATAAAAAAAACATTCCAAAGGTACTTTTAATCCTAACGATTTACCTTGGTCCCTACAGATGTCTCCTGTACCTCACTCCTAACACTTGGACAGACACGGATTAACAACTATGTTAAGCGTGAAAGCTTAGAGGGAAATACATAGTTTGGATGACCACTCATATTGATCGCAATTTTTCAATATGTGTAAGTTTTAATATTTAACCTCGATAATCCGCAAACGTACAGGTCATTCGCGTAGTACCTAAGGTGTCGATCTCACGAAAAGGGTTAATCTAATCTTAAAATATAAGGCCAAACAATGCGCAATACTCAACATGCAACTAGACTAAAACAGGAATGTAATTCAATCAAACAATTCAGTTCAAGAATCAATCATGAAATATTTACAAATCAGCAATTGTAATGCACACCTTTAAGAATTAATCTAAAGAACTACCAATTAAGAGAAAGGGGAATTTTTACCTATCTTTAACACTAAACTAATCGATTATGAATTATTGAATCATTGGTCCTAAATGATCCTAGGGTTGATTACTCTCTCTCGAGTTATAACTCTAAATTATAAACCCTAATTAGATTATGAAAAATTGCAATCTCTCAATTAACAATCTATCCAAACACTAATTAGATTTGAAGTTTTCCAATAGACTACCGTGAACCTATGTGAGATCTTTCTTCACACAATTGCTGATTTGATTGATTTCTTGTTCTTATTAAATCACCTAACTCTCATTAGCCCAATTTACTTAGTTTTCATTCAATTCACCCTCTCAGTCTATTACCTAATTATGCAAGCTCAGAAATCAATCCAATGAAACCACATAACATAAAACAGTCAGAATTTTATTAAATCAAAGACAAAAATAACCTAAAAACACAAATAATTAACAAACTAACACTATTTAAACCTAAACACATACTAAATGATTGAATTAATAGCTAAACACATATCAAACTATGCCCTAAAACTATGCAATTTACACTTATCAACATCCCCACACTTAAACGTTTACTTGTCCTTAAGCAAACAAAAACAATCAAACAAATCAAGAAAACACAAAACATGCATCTGTAATAATGGGACAATGGCTTCAACTTAGCAAAACAAATTTAACAATAAACACCTTTAAGTCGTTCTAACTTATTAACAACAAAATCCACGTCTAAGAAACTTGGACTGAATATACAAACTAATCAAATATTTAATGCTGAGTCTATTCACCTCTATCACTTGCACACATATATTGATAATCATTCAGTCAAAACAAAAGTGTAGCTATTCCTAAGTATTTTTCATGAAAAATCAACTACTAACAAGTTTGGTAGTTTTTTTTATTAGAAAACATTCTTTTTGTTGATTTTTCTTTAAGGAAATGAACCTAGTCTTTTTACGTGGAGGCAAACATTTGTGATGAATGTCGATCCAGTTACTCAACTAAGTCATATTGTCATTAAGCTGCTTGGTTCAAACATCATTATAGTTTTTTTACACGAAGGCACACATTTGTGATACGTATTGATCCAGTTACTCAGCTACATCACATTCTCAACTGGCTACTAGCTCTATTCATAACCTGAAGGCTAGCAGAATAGTTATTTTAGTTAAAATTTATACAACTTTTTTTAACACAAAATTTTACCTACTTTATTTCTTTAGCTAATCATTCTCATGAAAATGTACTAATAATACCACTTATTTGTTTGGCCTAAAATTATAAATAAGTATGGAAAATTCCTAGGGTGAATGGACTAACATCGTATCCTAATTAACCAGCATATTTATCCCTAAGTAACTTATATCACTAATTTTACAAGCTAATAAATCGTCACAACCTAAAAGGTTATGTTTAAAGCTAAATCTCTATCGATAAGTCCTAGCTATTGACGCATTCACATAATTCACATCATGCAACCTAAACAAACTATCATAGAATATGCAAAATTCACACTCAAAAGTAAAAACACACAATCCTCCCTACTCTTGAACAACACATTGTCCTCAATGTGAAAAGGATACATGCAAGCACAAAAGGGGGAATGAAACAATATATGGAAGGAAAAAGAAAAAATACTAACAAAAATGAAAAGAAAAGGGTTAGAGCATGAAACCATCATAGTGACTGAGGTGGTGATGTGTCGAAGGCAGAGACCAAATGCACTTAACACCCAAGATTGTTGCCCTACCTTATAATTGCTTTAAAAAGAGTAAGAGAGTTAGCACTCCAAAACATTCTAAATCATTAAGAACTTATTTTGAAATTTAAAACAAATCTAACTACGAAACAATTTAAACGTAACTACTAAACATGCTAATTTATGGTCGTTAGCTTGACCGTGTATCATTGGAAACTTAGTTGGGATCAATTATGAGAGGCTTACTTTCACCTTTTTTATTCAGCGTCAGTTTTGTAGCTTATAAGTAAGCTACAAATTGCAAAATGATCAGAAGGACAATATTTATAAAGTTATAAAAACCAATTAAGTTCAGTAATGTTCTTTTTTCAAGTGAATTGTCAACAAAACACAGAATAAAAAACTCCCTGAATCTTCCATCGAATCCAATAGTTTATCCTATAAGAAGGTGAGTTGCTCTCTTTCTTCCTTCATTACCTTCATCTCCTTTGCTTCTTCCTCTTCACAGAGAGAGACTTTTATAGTTTCTTCAAACTCGATGTCTGTTGTCATTTGTTCTTCTTCATTTCATTCTTTAGAAGATTCAAACACATCAATTATCCTGAATGAGCTACTCTCCTTCGAATTCATTAACACATCATTCATGTTGAATGTCACTTGGTCATCATTAATCGGAAAGATAAGGTTCTTTTCATGAACATCTACCCAAGATTTTTCGATGTTCACATATGGTGTATCAAGAAATGGTGAATAAAAGGGAGGGTTAGCATTCTTTTCTTCATCCTCTTTCTTTGTCTCTTGGTCTTCAATAAGGTAGAGTTCAATTTGGTTTTTCAATGATCCTTCCAATGTTTCAATAAGGATCGTTACTTCCCTAACCATACTGTTCCTCATTGTAATTCGCAAAAGTTCCTTGCTCCCTATAATATCTATCTTCCATCGTTGTTCTTTCCATTTCTTCTTTGCATCTAGCTCTTTAGATGTTTCATTCTCATTGTAAGATGTCTTGCTCTATCTCTACTTTACAACCCAAACTTCTTTCTCTATTTTTTCTATTTTAAGCAAAAGATAGTCAAAAAGCCTTAGACTAAAGAACTTAACTAATCGCCTCCCTAGCAACAACACCAAAAACTTGATTGCAATTTTCTGAAATATGTAAGTTTTAATATTTAAACTCAACAATCTACAAGCGTATGGGTCGTTCATGTAGTACTTAAGGTGTCGATCCAACGAAGAGGGTTAATCTAATCCTAAAATGTAAGGCCAAGCAATGTGCAATACTCAAAATGCAACTAAACTAAAATAGGAATATATTTCAATCGAATAACTCAGTTCAAGAATCAATCACGAAATATTAACAAATTAGCAATTACAATGTACACCTTCAAGAATCAACCTAACGAACTGCCAATTGAGAGAAAGGAGAATTTTTACCTATCTTTTGTTAGAAAAGTGCTCTAAAGGCAATCACTTTAGCACTTATTGTACAAATCATTTTATAATTAATAAAGAAATTTTTCATTATTTTGATGTTCATATGTTTATGGATTTGATGTTTATCTTAAGTTGATTTAATGAAGTCCTTAATACAAAACATACCATGAAGGAAATCTTGATGAGATCATGATAATGAGATTCCTATCATGTGTAATTATGTTAGTATCTAAACTTTCCCTAGTCATAGGATTAATGAGATGGGATATCATTAATCTGGATAAACTAGCGCATGTTATACTCGTTGATTAGATCAAGCAGTAGATCTCATAAGCTGTAGACATATGAGTTGTTTAAAGTTAACACGTGGATGCTTACTAAGGGTAGTAAGTACATTGAATTGACCTACTATGAGACAATTATATGGATATTCTATTTCAATGTCAATGATAGTCTCATTATAGCAAGGGTGCAAGTATCCTTTGACTTTAGGTGATCAAGGATATCTTGGATACTGATCTTGTGATTTGACTCCATTCATTAGTGCCTTTCAGGGGTTACTGTAAAGGTGGTGAATGGGTACAGCTTAAGGTATTTGAAGGTAATTGAGTAGCCAATAAAGGATTCACCACTCCTAATAGAAGGAAGTGATACCCATGACCTATTATTGAGGTCATTACTTAGGAGTCTCTGGACAGAGCAGATATGTTTCATAAAGAGAGTCTTCAATGATACATAGAGTAATGAGATCCTCAAGACAAGATCTAATATCACTTGGATTAGATGTGACATAGTCAGTCTAGTGGTAGTTGACACTTTGACCATACTCTAAACTAAGTGAGTTATAGATGGTGAAAGGACAAATTGTATGGCAACATTGCATATGGAAGGGTTCATAGTCAAACCACTGAATTTTCGATCAATTGGGGGTCATGACGTGTTGCTAGATACCGCTCTTGATTTACTTGAATTATTTGATAATTCAAGTGGCCAACATAACCGGAACCTAATGGGTCACACATATAAGAGATCTGAAGGATGAGTAAAATGGTCTTGAATGGTGATTCAAGATATGAGAGAGTGTTTCGGGATTGTATCGCAATGTGATCACTGTAGAAAACATTGCATGGAATGGATTAGAAACAAGTGTTGTTGGCTTCCATTAATGCCTGCTATTCATGTTCATTAACTTCCCATAACTTTCAATAAATCATGTTATTCATGACCATTAACTTCCCATAACTTTCCATTAGTGATGGGGTTATGGAAGGCCAAATGGTGTAGAAAATTGAGATGATTTTTATGCATCTTGTGTAAGACACAAAATGAAAAAAGATAGGTTCTTTTTCTTACACACACACTTTTTCTGTCTAACTCTCTCAAGAGTTTTTGTCTTTGCTAGCACAAAGAAAGAATTTTAGCCATCTCCTAGTAAGGTTTCATCCTTGTATCTTTATGTGGACTTTCATTGGTGATGGTCTACGTTGATCATTATGGTTTACAACAACCCAACGGGGAGAAGATTAAAGAATGAAGAAGATCGTTAGAAAGGTATGTAAACATGTTACATTTCATGTTTTTGTTTTTCTATACCTATATGCATGAGTAGATCTAGTTTTTAAGGTTCCGTTTTATTTCCACTGCATATATTTGATATATATTATATATAAGATGCATGATCAGAACCTAACATCTTGAACACTAACCTAATAGATTATGAATTATTGAATTAGAACCTAACACTAACACTAACCCTGAATTATAAACTTTAATTACATTATGGAAAATCACAATCTCTCAATTAACAATCTATCTAAACCTTAATTAGATATGAAGTTTTCCAATAGACTACTGGGAAGCTATGTGAGATCTATATTCACACAATTATCGATTGATTGATGTCTCATTCTTATTAAATCACCTAACTCTCGTTAGCCCAATTTAATTATTTTTCATTCAATTCACCCCCTCAGTCTATTATCGAATTATGCAATCTTAGAAATCAATCACAATGAAAACAAATAACATAAAACAATTATAATTTCATTAAATCAAAGACAAAAACAACCCGAAGGTGAGTTCAGACATCCTCAACATTGATAATACAATCCTATCATCAACAATTATTCCAATTTTATACATTAATAAAATTGAAAATACACCAAAAATAGGATCAGAATGGATGACGAAGGCAGCAACAGCGGGAAACCTCCTATTTCAGGAAGTACTTCACATGGGCTTCTTCTCTATGTCTCTCTTCCTTCTTCTCTTTCTCAGTCTCTCGATGAACTCTCTCTAGGGTTTCTTAATGGTGGCTGACGCAAAAGCTCCCCCTTTTTTCCTATTATTCTATTTAGTTCTTTTCCGTTTAGGGTTGAACTAGGGTTCTTCCAGGTTCAAAAGGTCTAAAAAAATCCCTCGAAATGTGAAATTTGGAAGTGATTGTGCATCTACTTGACGCAAGCCATGACTGTGGCCCTGTAAGCCACAATCGTGGCCTACATCTAAACCTTCTGTCACGATCATGGCATGTAGGCCATGATTGTGGGCCAACTCTAGTGCTTCTGTCATTATCGTGGCCTATTGTGCTATGATTGTGGGCCATTGTTTTAGCCCGAATGTCTCTAAAATTTCTCCATTCTTTGATGTTGTCCCTAAAACACTAGCAAACGCATCAAGGCACCTAAAAAACATAATATTTAAGCTCAAATACTTGTACTAACCCATAAAACATTTAAAACACAAATAATTAACAAACTGACACAATTTAAACCTAAAAACATACTAAATGATTTAATTAATAGCTAAGCACATATCAAACTTGTTGGGAAATCGGGTTGAGATATGATCCCTACCATAGTAGAATAATTACAAAATGTTTTCGCAATCTTTGATTCTCAAAAACCAAGATCTCTTTATTCTATAAAATGATTAACATAAATCATAATAAAACTTGTGCATAATTTTTTCCGTATAATTTAATCATTTCATCAACCAATGTTCCAATTGGACATAAAGTATGGAATTAATGTCTACTATATTTTGAGTCCAATCGTATTAGTTCTCTGCTATTAACTATTAATTCAATTAATAATATTTGTAAACCATTTACAAATGTCATTCCACCTTAGCCAAGGATTTTCCGAATCAATATTAATTGAGAACATTGGAACATTCTCCCTAATTACTGTAGGATGATGAATCATATCTTGATAACTCAACTACCTCCATATAGTTCATGCTACATCCAATGAATACCAATTAAACGACCCATGGTTAAATAGATCATAAGTAGTATCAAAGCATAGTAATCCGCATACAAGATAACTTTGATGACCTCAAGTCAAAGGATCACTTATATAATCATCACAATTAGAACTCCATAGATATACAAGCAATTTTCCAAATGGATTTCTCATATCAAGTCTGTTCAGTGAACTTGCTCTCTAATAAGCACCCGCACATTTGTTTAAGTATCTCTATACTTTAGCCTATAAGATCTACTACTTCCTTCATAAGGAAAAACAAAATGTGTGCTAGTCTTTTTACGTTCTATTAATGTCTAATCTTAATAGAACAATGATTAGGAACATTTAGGAATAATACATAAATGAAATATGAATCTCATAATTATAATCTCA
>JANQBM010618883.1:0-37346 GCA_025594535.1 Erythroxylum domingense | reverse complement strand
AAGACTTAACTTTTAACCTCTTTAGTGATCTTCCTAAAATGCCCCTACAAGAACATGTTCTTTCAATTTTAACTAACACCATAAGCTTTCTAATTTAATGTCAATTCCTACTTTTAATCCATCAATCTTAAAAAAAAGTTCTACACCCAAAAACATTATAATTAATACCTAATCACAATCAAATTAATCAAATTAAACCTCAAAAAGAATTTATCACAATCTTGTTAGTAAGAAAAGAATCGGGGTCCAACACATAAAGCTCAAAAGGCTTATCAAAAGGAAAAATCATATCATTGGGTAAGCTATTTGGTTAATGCAGCTTGTAGAATAAAAAATTCCTATATCATTTCAAGATTAATGCATATGATAAAAATGTGGTTTTTAATAGAAAACTAAGGCAAAGTCATAATTTACATGTCATAAAGGTCACAGGTGAACAAAAGACAATAAGACTAATATATATTTATTAGTCTAAAGGGCTCAAAATCTCATTAACTTATGTCTACCTACTAGTCACTACTCTTCTAAAGAAAATTTGCATTAATCGATCACAAGAGTAAAAATACATACTCAATTTTCCATAAGTTTTCTAGTTAATTCTACCCTTTAATAATAACTATATAGTCCTAAAAGCAATAGAAACAAAGAGAAATTTTTTAACATGCAAAAAGAACTTAAAATAAACATTGCCCTAATGCCACACATAGTATTTAAATTGTCCCTAATATAACATTAAATGTAAGAAATTGAGCATTTAATAAAAATAACAATTGCAAAAATGTAAAGGAAAAGGAACAACTTGCTTTGGGTTGGCTCCTAAGTTGCACCTTTGTTTATTTTTGTTGACTCAACTCCACGTTTTCCTCATTACGTGATAAAATTTTGATCTCTAGGGATCACAACTTTCTGCATTCTCCACTTGAAATTCTTCATAATAAGGCTTGAGTCAATGACTAGTCACATTAAATATCTTTCCTAATTTTTATTGAACTATATGGAGAGACATTAGTAACCACAAAAGGATCAACCTAATAAGGACATAATTTATACAGAAACAATTTATATCTAGAGTAATAAAGAAATAATTTTTGACCATTAATAAATCTTTTCCTTGAGAAAATGAAAGATTTGGTCTTTTCCTTAGTTGAAACTACTTCTAGTTTATCAGTACCTTTTTTCTTAGAATCTTTTTATATTGAAGGGTCAATCAAATTAATCGCAAAAATAGAGTGGTCATTTTTAGGGGTGTTTTATGAAATAAAAAATATTGGAATGAGTAACTTCACTATCAAATTCCATGATAAGGGTACCCTTACGAACACCAATCTTAGTTTGGGTGGTGTTAGAGCACAGTCTCCCTAGTAGATAGGTATAGGATAATAGGAAGTTTCATCATTCATATCTACTTCATAAAAATTTGCAGGAACTAATTCATTTGCCTACACTAAGAAATCCACAATCACCTTATTTGGATAAACACTAGTATGATCAACTAATTGTGTAATAACATTAGTTTCTTTCAATAAGCCAAAATTTAAAGAAGCATATATAAAATAAGGCATAACATTAATTAATGCTCCTAAATCTAACATAGCTTATTTAATCTTAGTGTTACCAATTTTAAAAGGAGTGGTAAACATGCCTGAGTCCTTACATTTAGGAGTTATTTTCTTTTTAAAGACAGTAAAAACATTTTCACCAATCTTGATTATTTCATTACCTCTTAATTTTTGCTTGTTGGTATATAATTCCCTAAGGAATTTTTCATACCTTGACACTTGCTTGATTGTATCTAATAGTGGTATATTCACCTAAAAATTCTCCCAAATCTCCTTATCATTATCCTCCTTATTTGACTTTGCTAAACTGTTAAGGAAAGTTAGAGGGTTAATCTTAACAACAATTGGGATTCAATATTTACCTTTAAGCTAGATGATATATCCCTTTCTCCTTCAAGCTCTTTGTTAATTTCTTCTTCATTAGCCATCCATTGTGTACTCCTCTCTGGATCTTCAAGCTTCCTACCACTTCTTAAGGTGACAACACTAACATTCTTTATATGTTTCTTAAGTTGTGATGGTAGGTTTCCTTCTCTTTGGGCTTTTAAATGGTTGATAGTAATTGCCATTTAACTCTTATGGGTCTCTAAATTCTAAATGCTAGACTTCATCTCCTAAAAATATAAATTTGGTCTCCTACTGAAACTACTGCACATCTTATTGGAATTGCAAAGTGTTAGATGCAAAGAATTAATTATATCATTCAATGATGTACCTGAGGTAGAGGAGAATATTTATTGTCTATGTTGGAATACGGTTGTATTATTGGGTAAAATTTCCCTTTTAGCATTGAAATACTCCATGTTTCCATCTTGTAGGGTTAGACGTCCATATGTTGGATAGGTCACGTTTGAACATATCCCATAAGATTTTTCACTTAGTGCCTACCCTATAACAATTTGTCTAATAAAGGATTTTAATTCATCTAAACAATTTTTGAGTGTTTACCATTATATACTCAATTAACGTCCTTGCCTCCTTAAGATTCTTTTCACACAGTGTTCCACTACTTTTTACATTTACCAAGCTCCTATCCTTGAATAATAATCCTTCATAAAATTATTGGATAAGGAGTTGTTCTGTGGTATTGTGATGAGGATAGGTAACACACAACTTGAAGTGCTCCCAATACTTATAAAGGGATTCTCCATAATGTTTCTTTATCCCACAATTTTCTTTCCTTATACTAACTATCTTTAATGGTGGAAAGTACTTCTCCAAAAACAATCTCTTCATTTCAATTCATGTCCTCACATTTTTTGTAGGCAAATCAAAAAGCCAATCTTTTGTCACATCATGTAATATTTAGTTTTTGGAATATACTTAGGGTTAGAACCTTAGATTATTGGAAATGAGTAATAGCATTAAGAGCACTTCATACATATGCATATCATTAGAATACACATATGAATTATAATTTTTACACATTACAAAGATAGCATATGCACTTAATTGACATATTCCAGGGTATGAAAGATTTAAAATGAACATAATGTGAATTGTTCATTGTTATGTCTTGACTTTTGGTTTGATTGGATTCCAACTAGTAATTTGGAATTAACTATTATTAATTAGGAAATTAATGAATTAATATGTACATTTGGACTAGGAAAAATGCCAAGTGGTAAGATAAATTGATACATGAAAAATTAGGGTGACTAAGCCCATAATTAAGTGACATTTGGCGTAATTAAATGAGTGAAAAATGGAATATTAATTAATTGATAAATGGATTAATTATATAGCGACAAGTGTATCAATAATTGGGAGACAAATGGTAGCTAATGGAAGAGATAGATGGCTTATATGCCAAATGACGTATGTCTAGGTAACATAAAGACATCTTGCACCTTGTTTACCTAAGCTAAGGCAGCAACGTTTCTGCTATCTTCTTCCTTATTTTTCCACCAAAAATTGATCTCAACTCATCTCTCTGTATTTTGTTTTCATCCTTGTCAAATTGCTACATCAAAACTAGATTGTTACCCTTCACAAAATAGCTAAAGAACCAGCTGATTATTGTCCTTTGTCTTTGACAAAAATCAACTTGTTTTCACCTTCAGTTTGTGATGAATCTTACATAAATGGAGGGCTAGTTTAATTTCAAGTGTTAAGTTAAATTGAAAGCTTAATAAGTAAGTAGCAATCTGATCTTTATGACATGCTTAATAGTAAAAGAATAATGCCTAAATTGGAATGAAATGTCTATGATTTTTAAAAAAAAAGTGAAATGTCTATGATTTTGATAATGAAGTATGTTGGAATATGTTGAATGAACTTGGAAGTTTTTTATTCTTGTTCTTAGTGAATGAAAACCATAGAGTATAGGTTATTATATGGATGAATTGGAATGGAATTTGATGTATAAAGAAGGTCAATTTATGCCAAAGAAAGATGGTAATAAAGTGTTCTTGAATTGGAAATGTATATGTATGTATATGAAATGATTGTTAATGATAAAAATGGGAAAAGTTTAATAAACCTTAGTGAGATCAAGATGAAAGCTAGATGATCAAGTAATGAAGTAGGTTTAAAGGGCTTGTAATCTAGAAAATACAAATGTTTGGTATGTGTCTAAGTTTGATTCATTTGTGCAGAATTGGGGGAAATAATGTAGTACATGATCATGGCCTGATTATTTGGGTTCTGTCATGATCGTGGCATAGTACCCATGATCATGGCCTATTGCATTAGCTTCTATCACGATCATGGAAAGGTCCACCATGATCGTGGTAAAGGATTTGAAGTGATAACTTTAATTTTGTGTAATTGTTGAACCAATTGAGGATAAGATACTTTACTATGGTATATATGGACTTGATTAAGGATTGAAATAAATCTAGATTGTTGCTTGAATAAGTTAGTTAAATGTTTGATAAGTTGAGTTGTTAAATGTTGTACCTTAAGGAAAAGATTGTTTGTTATCAATGTATCAAAGTTTGTCCTTTACGAGTGTTAAAAGATATGAACGATATGAATGAATGAGAATTTGGAAATTATGTTAATGTATATTGTTAGAAAAGGGTTAATGAATGAATGGTTTGAATGATCAAGACTTATGATTAAAGAAACATATTTAGAAAAGTCATTGAGCATGCATTGAACACAATACATATACATATGTGTATGATTGATTACTAATATGATTGAGCAATTTAGTAATGTGTAAATGTGTGTGTTGCATGGTTTAGACACATAAGTTGAATGGCAACATCCAGACATTGTTGGTCCGTCAAGGCAATAGCTATCTGGAGCATACTATCAATTAACCTAGATGTTATCTCACTATTTTTTATTTTTTTATTTCAGTTTTAGTTATTAAATTGTTATTGCTATGATTGTGATAATTTTGGACATTGATTGGTCCGAGGAGTTTGATATTTGGGAATGCATTGGGAGTGTTTCTTAATTGAATGTGAATATGGAAAGTGTATTCTCAACAAAAAATTAAATACTAGATTTATGTCCGAGGAATATGAAAAGTGGCTGTGTCTAAAATGAATGAAAGCTATTGAAAGTGTGATATGTGAATTCATGCATTTCATTACATGATATGCATGATTAGATAAAGGGGTTGTGACCAAAGAGGCCAGTCTAAAAAAAGCTCAAAGCTTAGAAAATATGCATAAAAAGCCACAAGCTCAGTGATTAATAAGCCCAGTATCCACAATAGATACGGGACAGAATGTGAGAAGAGCCTGGTATCTACAAGGGATACGGGACAATGAATAGGCATTCAGTCACAAAATAATAAAACAAACGTGGAGTCTTATATGCATATGCCTCTGTAATATATTTTCAAATGTACTATATGAATGATTGAGAACAAATATTGAACTATGTTGATATGATGATATGCCATGTATATGTACTTTTGATATTATTATTGACTGAGAATGAGAATTGAATTATTCTGAAAAGATTATATGAAATGTGTGAAATTGATGATGTATTATTAAGATGAAGTATACTGTGACTTTGGTTTGTATTTGTGATGTTATGTTCTAATATAAGTGAGCACATCAACGATGGTTCACTCACTAAGTTCGCAAAACTCATCAAAATTGCAATGTTGGTTTGTAGATACGAGAGAGGAGACTTAGTTTCTAAGACGTTCTAGAAGAAGTCTTGTACTTGCTTTTTGGACTCAAGAAATGACTCAAAGGTCTGGTCAGCTGAGACTGAAGAGTTAGATAGAATGTATTTGTTTAATTTATCATTCCATGTAGAATATGTTGTAAAGAGCAGTAGACTCTCATATGCTTTTGATATAGTGTACATATGGTTATGGAGTGAAAAGCAACATTGTAAATTATGTCTTATAAATGGGTGAGGAATTTATCTTTAGTATATTTGTGATTTATTTATGATGCCTTATTAAGTGATTGTGATTGGTCTAATATGCCATTGTCATAGGGTATGTTCTTGAACGTCGTCTAGATGTTCGAGTATATACTCTATGGTAGTAAGGTGTTACATTTTTGGTATCAAAACATGGTTTGGCATCCATATGGACAGATATAAGAACATTTAGACATGATATATAGTAAGAGACTCGTATAGTGATCACAATTATTATTTTTAAGTCATTCGCTATAGGAGATCAAGTTGCAGAGTCAACTGACCTGGAGTCTGTGGGAGCTAATAGAGAGTCTCCAGTATAAAAGTTTGAACTAATATTTTAAAAACCAGACCAAACATCAAACCGGTCGAATGAAAAGTTTAAGGTTTAGAGGTACAATTGGTAGTGAACCGCTATAAAACCAGTATATAATAAATAAGAAGTAAAACTTAAAAGAATAAGTAAAAACAAAATATTTTATTGAAATAAAAAAAACACCAATGTCTATTATTATATAATGAACTAAAAATAAATAAATATGAGTCGAATATAAAACTTAAAATAACAATAAAAATCACAAGTGTATTTTCTGATAAAAATAACAATAAAAATCACAAGTCGAATATAAAACTTAAAATATAAAACTCATCATTTTCAAAAGCTCCAAATTCTCTAACACTATTTAAAGATTCGTAAACTACTCTTTTATCTAAAGTATTTGCATCAACTTCTTCTCTTGCATTAAAATAAATTACAAATTAGTAATGTATGAAATTATCCTCAATTGTAAACTTGTAATACAGTATAATTTTAACTTAAATATGACCAAAATAAGATATGAACTGACCATCAATAGATGTTCTTAATTCATTCGTTGTGAGAAATACATTTTCTTCATAAATCGTCTTTTCAAGTTCATCATAATCAAGATTAGGCGATGGCTCTTCTTCTTTGATCCAAAAATCAGTATGTTCAATACAATCAATATCAACTGGATCATATGCTCTCTTCTTAATAGCGCTCTAAACATATAATAGAGAAATTATAAAGTCAATAATAAAAATAAAATTATTGAAATAAAAAAAATATAAAATACCTATCCTTCATTCTCATATTATAAGTAACATAAACAAAGTCATTAAGTCTTTAATGTTCCAAACGATTTCATTTCTTTGCATGAATACGTTCAAAAACACTCCAACTACATTCGCAACCTGATGTAGAAGTTGATTGATTGAGTACCCTAATAGCGAGTTTTCTCAATGTTGGAGCACTGTCACTAAATAATCTCCACCACTCATCTGTATTTTAAATCAATAGTTATGATAAAAGATATATTATTAATAAGTAAATAATGAATTAAAAGTATAAACTTACTTGGCTGCATTTTTTTCATCATAAGTTCTCTTTTTGCTGATGATCTAGCAAAACTCTCTAAACCTTCATGATACAATTTAATTTCATTTATCACTTGTGATTGCTCTTCAATAGAGAAAATACCTTTGCATTCAATCACATCAAACAAATCACCCATAATATTAATTGTAAGTCCTCCACTATATAGCAATAAGGATTAAGAAAATAAGCTGTTAAGTGGATCCTTTGAGTAAGATGCTTATCCGATTGTTGATCAATAATATCTATATAAGGGTTATACAATTTCTGCTTCCCTTTAAAAAGATTTATAATTGTTTTGTGAGCTTTATACATACCATCATATATATACCCCAAAGATGGCTTCTCATCTGAGTCAACAATCCTTAACAACCTTATAAGCAGAGCCACAATCTTTATAATGATCAAGTAAGCATCCTAAAATTTTTTATCTAAAATAATAAGGTAAACTTCTTTTCCTTTTTCACCTTTTGATAATTTGTGACATAAAAAGTTTTTACTTGTCACCAAATTTTGAAGTAGTTGCTTATGTTGATAAACATTTTTCAAAGTAATATATGTAATTGCAAACTCGGTAGCAACGAGATGCACGATCTTAATCTAATCTTCTTGCTTTCTTAACCAAGACAAAAATGTGACATAATTATACACAAAAATTATGATATTAGATGTGCATGAAGCAATACTAGAAATATGATCCATACCACCAATATCTTTTAAAATAAGATTTATATAATGAGCAGCACATGGAGACTAATACGTAATTAGCTGCATTATCTATAACAAAATGCACAACATTTTTTGGTCCAACCCACTCAACAATTTTAAAGAATAATTCAGATAAAGCATTATCACTTTTTACTATGTCAAAAGCATCAACAAAATTGATAAAAGTTGTTCCAATATTACAATAAACCAAAAAATTAATCAAGGTTCTTTGTCTTTGATCAGTCCACCCATCTTCCATAATAGTGCATCCTGTTGATTCCCAACTAGAATTATATACATCCACAATTAATGGACATTCCTTTTTTAAATCTTAAAGCAAAGGCACACGCAGCTCATAATGAGATGACACCTTAAATCCTGGACCTATTGTTGTTGTAGCATCAATTGCTTCTTGAAAATATGGTGAATTTAAAGCATTTAAAGGAATATATGAATGATAGAACCATCTAGCTCATGCTCTTTTACATCGCAAAACAACATCCTTATCACCCATAAAACTTTTTAGTCTAGGTTGAGAACCAAGAGTAGTTCTTGGAGAAAAATAAGAATCTATGTCAATAGTAGCTTTTCTTTTTCCTTTATCTAATACTTGTGGTGCTTCATCATCTTCAAAAGATATATCATGAGCCTCTTTATTTTCCCTTTTCTTTTTCTCTTGTTGTTGCAAATATTTGCCAATCATATCACGTACATCAAGTGGTACTTTTTTACAAGAAGCAATATTACCCTTAACACCAACAAGATGTTCTTTCATTCTGAAAATTCCTCCCAATTTAAATATTCTACCACAAAACGTAAAGTTATATTGGATATTCCCATTAGATATTTGAAAAGAAGAAAAATAATTCCATGTTGGATCAGACTTACTATGAGTAGAGGATGATTACATATTCTCCATTATGATTTAATGTAAAAAGTATAAAAAGATAATTGAGTATACTATTGTTAGGGATAAAGTATACAACTTAAATAATTCTCATTATCAATTGCAATAAAGAAAACCAACAGCAGCAGAATAGATACACAAAAGACCAACAAATGTTACTCACCTATTAAACTTTGCTCTAGTAATTGCTCCACTTTAAATAACCTAACCAAAAATATTGCTACTTTTCAATTTTGGTGTTTTAGATCAACAAATTAAATATCTGAAAGAATATATAACCTAACTATGAAAACTAGAAATTGATATGAAATAGAGTTCTAAATATTATAGAAATTTGTAAAGGACAAAAGTTGGGAGTTCTTATTTTTTTAAAATAAAATTTTTAGATAATCATTCTTTTCCATCAAATAAAATTATTTAAATATTGCATGTGTTTTTGCAAAAACAGCAGTAAGATGTTCATGTTTTCTTGTAGGAATAAATATTCTATGATCAAATCGATCTGTCAGACACAATATAAATGAAATTTTGAGGAGTTAATGGTTCATAGATTAGAACAGTGAAATTTAATGCATGATCCTCATCAATGTACTGCTTCTTTAGCATAAAGTATCCATATGAAGTATGTTCTCACTAGCTTTATCCTCCAGAATAACCTAAAATGGTTCTACATATCTATAGACCTTGTCCTCCGACTAAAAGTCTGGAGTTATTGTAAGTTCAACCCTCAATATAATGAGTGTAATTGGCCATAAATGCGCAGTAAGGTTTAGCCTTGGGAATTGGTGGATGAATTTGTGCAGTGTTCTACCCATCTTTGGAAAACAAATGAGCTCACCAATCTCCTATGACGAGAATCGTAGTACCTCCCCTATGCCAAATCCTTCTTCTCCAAATTCATCAAGATCTCATTTGGGATCCCATTAAATTGGTGAAGAGGTGTTTGGACACTCCACATCCTCCTGTTTAACATTTTGCACAAGTTCAAAGCCTTCTTGAATAATTGTGCCCAACCACTTTTAAGACAATCTTAAACAAAGCTTACACAAGACGACCAGCACTCTGACCATTACAAAAAAGATAAATTAGAAGAAATGAATAAATATGAGCATTATAAATTTGACAAGAAAAGAAAGATATAAAGAAAATAGGACATCAAAAGAAAAGTGAACCTGAGTTATATACACCATGTTAAAAGTTAATTAAAGGCTTTCAAGCTTCAGTTGTGAAATATATGCTTGTAGCAAAACATTTATCTTTACACTAGGCTCTTCCAAGCTTTCCTTAATGGGAATTGACACCTATTCCAAAAGCTTTGCCAGTTTTATCTTTTCATCTTGCCTCGATCATATACTTGAACTCTTCATTGAGAGAGAACAGACGGTAAAGCTCAATATCACCCATTGTTGGCTTCAGATGCTCATTATAAGTGGAAATTGTTCCATGAGTGGTATAATAGTAGCTCGCAATATAACCTAGATCAGTGACCTAAAAATATCCACTTTTCCAGTCGTATTTAACGAGATTGTTCTTGTCCAAGATAGTTGTAGCAAAAACGAATTTGCAAAAAGACCATTAGAACAAGATTAAATAATTAGATACAAAAAATGCAAGCACGTAGGTCAGACTGAATACCTAAAAAGTTCAGTTAAATCAAAACAAGAGGAACATAACTATTTGCACAACAACAATAATAGGTTGTAAAAAGAAGTTGCCATGATTAAAGGGTAGAAGACAAGACAAATTGCAGAGAATTGTGGAACAATTATCCAAACTTTGTATGAATGTATGAACAGAAATAAGTGGCCACTGTTATGTTATGTAAAAGCTAAAACCCCCCTAAGAGTAAAATGTTAAATAACTCTTCTGTTTATCCTTTTTATGGAGTTTCCAAACTACATAGTTTATTCACAATTTTTATCACTTCATTAGCCTTTTTACTTGTATAACTAATAAATATTTTCTTAGTTGAAGGATCATATGAAATGCACAGTATCAAAACTGAATTAGAAACTAAAAGAGTCGTCTCAAATGAGCTAGGACGCCACTGAAAATACAAAGGGGAAAAGAAATTAAAATTGTTATCCTTAATCTAACCATGAAACCACATGAAAGAATGGAAAGAAAAAGATGTATGGAAAAATTAACAGGAATTAGAATGGCTTAGATATGAGGAGAAACACTCTTAATCCATATCGAAGAGTTCAATGTTTACCAAGTCGGCCCTCTTTTCCTCTAACGTAATATCTCGAGTAAGAACATCTGGTGCCAAGCCATAAATTCCACAGATCCCATTTATTTTCATAAAAATTCACTTATCAACATAGAAACTTCCAACTAGATGTTATTTAATTCCAAAAAGATAGGGAAGGCAAGAAAGAGAATAAATATACTAAAGTAGCTAGCTCTTGAGAAATTTCATATCCTTTATAGAAGAGTAAAGTAGATATAAGGAAAGGATGTTAGAATTAAACTGAAATAAGTAGGAGTGTTATAACTCCACCTAGCAAACCCCTAAGATGGATAGAGATCTAAGAACATTTCTTTTCTTGATCGAATCTTAGTCTGATTTGATTCTTCTGGCCACTGACATTTCAAGACATTCATACCATTGATTTTAAAGAAGAAAAGCACTTAAAGCTAAACAAAAAAGGAAAAGTTAGGTGTTTGTGTTTGAGAGAAGGACTTTATAGAGCGAAAGTTAGTAGGTTCTTTCTCTGTTTGTAAGCTGTCGTCTTACACTTCAACCCCTTTTCTTCGTTGTTGTCAATAAGCTTCATAGCTTCATCTTCTTGCTTCCTCGTATGTGTTTGTGAGAGAGAGATGGGTGACTACTGTAATTCGTTGAAATAAGCAGGATACAGGGGTTAAAAATGAGATTTGAGAAAAGAGAAAATGGTGGAGGCGAGGAGAGAATTTGATTTGTGAAATCTGTACTTTAATTTGAGAAGAGAAGAGAAGGCGGTGGAGAGGAGAGGAGAAGCCCAAGAGGATTCGATGAAATGAATAAGAAAGTAGCCTTTACATAGATAGACCAATTGGATTGGTTTGATAAAAAATTGGCCAGTCCGTTGATAAATCGATCGGTTTTAATACATAGAGGTTATTAAGTGAAACCGAACCTGACCACTAGCTGGAACAAACTTTGTCTAGTCAGACTGGCCAGTTTGGTTTGATTTTTAAACCCCTGGTTTGAACAAATGGCCATGATAATTACTGAGTGGAGAGAGAGAAGGTATGATAAGCTTAGGAAGTAGGGGGTTATGCCCTGCTGAGGCAGAAGGATGGTTAGAGAGGACAGAAAGAGTATTCAATCAGATGGACTGCGAGTTTGATGAGATGTTTGACTACACGGTCTCGTTATTGTAAGGTCCAACTTATTAATGGTGGAAGACTGACCCAACAGTTTTGCCCGACCTTGTAGTTTTACATAGGAAGATTTTCTAAAGGTGTTTAGAGATAATTATATGCCCAAGATCTATTTGGATAGGAAGATGAAAGAGTTCCAAGATCTGAAGCAAGGAAGTCTCACTGTAGTAGAATAAGAGATAAGATTCAATAAGTTGATAGGGTATGCTATTGCCTTGATTCTTACTAAGGAAGACAAGTGTAGGAGGTTTGAAGATGGGTTGAATATGGAGATAAGGACGAGCCTATTTATTACAAATTTTAGTAGTTTTTTTAAGCTAAGAGCTACCTTGATCTGAATTGAACAATTGTTAAAAGACAGATAAGGGTAATACAGACAAGGATTCAGAATGAAGAGATAGGGTGAGTCCTAAATCGATTATGGTAGAAGGTTCAATAAATGCCAAAATAGATCTTTTTAACCATCGACTAGATCAAGACAGTCGGGGTTTAGACAGAAGGGCAATTTTGTACAAGTTGGCAGTGGTAGAGGTACAGTATCTAGGAAGATGCCTAACTGTGAATACTTTGGTAAGAAGCGTAGTGGTGAATGTTGGAAGTTATCAGGAGCTTGCCTTCATTGCGGTTCTTTTGAACATTAGATCAAATACTATCCCACGATTTTCAGAGCACAGTCTGGAATAAGAGAAGGATCAATAACTGAGACAACTATCTAAGAGAGTAGAGCTAATGGATACGGACATAGAGGCAGAGGTAGAGGCAGAGTGAGTTCAACTAGTCCTACTGTTAAGATTGAGGTGTGGAGTAATCAACTGTAGTCTCAAGCTAGAATTTATGCCATCACCAGACAAAAGGCTCAAAACTCCCCAAATGTGGTAACAGGTGTGTTAGATGTCTTTCAATTTAAAGCATTTGCATTGGTAGATATAGGATCCACAGATTCATTCATCACACCGCATATGGAATCTAAATTGCATTAAGATAGGGAGATGTTGAAATGTGGATTAGAAGTGAGTACTCTAACAGGTAGTACTACAGTGATAGGAGAAGTATGTAAAGGGTGTATGATTTGAGTTGATTAGGCAGAGCTAGAAGTTGATCTGATAGTATTATAGTTGATCAGGGAGAGTTAGAAGTTGATCTGATAGTATTATAGTTAATTGAGATAAACCTTATCTTAGGTATGGATTGGCTCATGGGGCTGTCATGAACTGTTATACTAAGGAGGTGATCCTTAAATCTCCTAATCAGCCAAGAGTAATATTTCAAGATGATAGTCAAGCAGTGCTAGTCAGATTGATATCATCGATGAGTGTTTTGAGATTGATTCGAGGAGGATATGAAGCTTACCTGGCTTATGTAGTTGCTACCTATACTAAGCAGACAGTACATGATATTTTTATTGTTAGGGATTTCCTAGAAGTGTTTCCTACTAAATTATTTGGTTTAACCCTAGATAGGGAGACAGAGTTCATTATCGATTTATTTTTAGGTACTACTCTTATATCTATTCCTCCATATAGGATGGCACCTATGGAACTTAAGGAACTTAAGCCTTAGTTACATGAGTTATTGGATAAAGGCTTTATTAGACCAAGTGTGTCACCTTGGGGAGCCCTAGTTTTATTTATAAAGAAGAAAGATGGGACCTTAAGTTTGTGTATTGATTATAGGCAACTAAATCAGGTGATAGTGAAGAATAAGAACCCGTTATCAAGGATAGATGACTTACTTGATTAGTTACAGGGAGCTTAGGTGTTTACTAAGTTAGGCTTGAGATCATGGTACTATCAGTTCAAGATAGCAGAGGCTGATGTACCGAAGAGTGCATTTAGGACTAGATATGGGCATTTCGAGTTTTTAGTGATGCCCTTTGGGTTGACAAATGCCCCAGTTGCTTTTATGGCTTTGATGAATAAGGTATTCCAACCTTATTTAGATCATTTCGTGGTTGTGTTTATTGATGATATTTTGGTTTATTCAAAAAGTAGAGAGGAATATGTTGAACTCTTAAGATTAGTCCTATAGATAATAAGAGAGAAGTAATCATATGCCAAATTCAATAAGTGTGAATTTTAGCTTAATAGAGTATTTTTCTTGAGTCATATAGTGTCTAGACAGGGCATATAGGTAAACCCAAGGAAAGTTGATACTACCGGAGGTTTATCGAGGGTTTTCTGGGATTATTTGGATACTACCAGAGGTTTGTCGAGGGGTTTTCTTTAATCTAAGCCCCTTTGACAAAACTTCTGAGTAAAAATATACCCTTCAGATGGACTAATGAATGTCAGAGGAGTTTTGAGGAACTTAAGCATCGGTTAACTACAGCATTAGAGTTAGCTATTCCATCTGGATTTGGAGGATATGTAATGTACAGTGATGCTTCACACCAGGGGTTAGTATGTGTACTGATGCAGCTTGGTAAAGTGATTGCATATGCATCGAGACAGTTAAGGTCTCATGAGTTTAATTATTCGTACATGATTTAGAGCTTACTACAGTAATATTTTCTTTAAAGATTTGGAGACATTATTTATATGGTGAGACGTTCTAGATATTCATTGATAATTAAAGTTTGTGGTATTTTTTGTGTCAGAAAGAGTTGAATATGAGACAGAGATGATGGATAGAGTTACTTAAAGATTATGATTGTACAATTGAATATCATCCTGGTAAAGCTAAGGTAGTAGATGATGCATTAAGCAAAAAATTGGATAGCAATGTAGTACAAATGCAGACATTGAGGTTACCCAACTTAGTGCGATTGAGAGCATTAAATTTTGAGTTGAAATTGGGGCAGAATGAGGTATTAATAGCCACATTGAAGCTTAGAATAATATTACATGAGAGGATAAAAAAAGCTCAAAGTAAGGATCCTGAAATTGTGAAGTTGAAGGTGAACCTGAATTCTAAATTTTAGTTAAGAAAGGAGACATTATCGTTGAAGCAGAGGTTATGTGTACCCAATATTGAGAATATAAGAAAGGAGATTTTGGAGGAAGAACATATAGAAGCTTATGCTATGCATCTTGGCACTACCAAGATGTATAATACGCTGAAACAACATTTCTGGTGTCTAGGTATGAAGAAGCAAATGGCTGAATACTTGGCTAAGTGTTTAACATGCTAATAGATTAAGGCAGAGCATTAGGTTTTGATTAGGAAATGACAACCATTGCTTATTCTAAAGTGGAAATGGGAAAGAATCACTATGGATTTTATTACAGGTTTACCAAGGACTCTGAGATAACATGATGCTATATGGGTCATTGCTGATAAATTGACTAAGTTAACCCATTTCTTACCAGCGAGGAAGAACAATACACTGGATCAGTTAGCTCGGAGATATGTGAATGAGGTCATAAGATTAAATGGGATTCTAGTGTCCATTGTATTAGACAGGGATCCTAGATTTATCTCGAGATTTTGGGGTAGTTTACAAATAGCTTTAGGTATGAAGTTGAACTTTAGTACAACATTTCATCCTCAGATAGGCGGACAGAGTGAGAGAACTATTAAGACTGTTAAGGATCTGCTTAGAGCTTATTTTTTGGAGTTTCAATTAGCATGGGATCAATATATAACTTTGATTAAATTTGCTTATAATAATCATTATCACAATAATATTGGAATGACACCATACTAGGTGTTATATGGCAGAAAGTGTCGTTCGCCTTTGTATTGGGACGAAGAGGGTCTATATTGGCCCCCGAAATATTTTTGTTAAGTGTGATATTCTATGGAATTTGAATTTTTACCTTAGAATGAATGTAGTTGTTAAGCATGATTTAAATAAATTATGAGGTCATGATATAATTATTATTGGAGTTTAATTATTTATGTTAATGTTAGTAGGATTTTATTTCACCAATTAGTGAAATTAATGCATTAAGAATGAATTGAGGGCATTTTTGGCATGTCACTTAAGTTTAGAGATCATGAAGCATAAAAGTAAGTGCAAACGTGACTTTTAGCACTCATTAAGGGTAAAATGGGAAGAAGAAAGTGTAGTCTTGCTCTTAATGTGGAGAAAACATGAATTGAAGGAGAAAATGAAGTGAAAAACAAAAATGAAAGAGAAGAGGGAAGAGAGTGTCGTGGGAGAAGAAGAAAAGAAGGGAAAGCTAAACTAGGTTTCCAATTTTCTTAGTTTTAAAGAGTTATTTTGAAGTTGTTCAAGAAGGGAAAAAGAAAGGGGAAGAGAAGAGCTTCCATTTGAGCTAAACATATCTTTGTTTAGTGAAGATTTAAGGTAAGCCCAATTTTAACCCTTTGGATTTTTGGAAGGATTTTGGTTCATGAAGCTTAGAAAATGCATGGGTTTAAGTAGTCTAGAATCAATTTTTAGTGAATGTGCCTTTTGAGTTCTCAATTTGGATTCCTATTGAATTGGGATTTTTGCCAATATTGAAGGAAATCAAGAGGAGAGGCAAGAGGAGCTAGAAGAGAGGCATCTTTGAGCAATTGTTAAGCAAGGAATTCAAGGTGGGTTACATTTTTATAATTGAATAATAAGCCATTAATGTTTCTTCAAAATCAAGAAAGTAAATGTTTTTCAATTGTATTATAAATGTGCATTTATTTCTCTTTGAATGCTTTTAGAAGTGTTATGTGTTTAGTATATGAATATTATGATGACGATTTATGAAAAGAATGCAAAAATGAAAAATTTTTTTGCTATGTCTATGAAATCACTTTTCGAGAAAAGTGCCATTTTGGCCAACAAGTTTACAAGTTATGAAATACATGTTATGTGGGTTTGGTCTGGTCCATTCTGTATGTCAAATGCACTTTGACTAAAGGCTTCTCCCGCCTGCCTGCAAGTGACATGGATCTCCTTCAAGGACTCCCTCATGTTTACGACTACGTAAAACCACTATGTGGGATTATGTTAGCTCGTTCTATTTATGGGCCTCCCAAACCATTTTGAGTGCCTATGTGTTGATAAGTTTATTGAATGCATGATTTGGGTTGATTATAAAGTGTTCAATAAATTAAGAATGTGGAAATATGTGTTTCATGATGCATTCTGAATTTTTCAATGGTTTTGCTTGTTTGGTAGGTTATAAAATTGTTAACTACAAGCTTTAAGCTCACTCCCCCATTCCGTCCCATCTTTATGCGATGAGCAAGAGATCGAGTGATCTAGCATATGGGCATTACTCCGGATTATGCTTATTTTGTATTTTAAGTTAGTTTTTGTAAAACAAGGCTTTAGTTGCATTTTGAGCAATTCTACTTTGTGTAGGTTATGTATTTTTGGACTATGATGTATTATGGTTTGAAATGCCCATTAAAGCTTTATAAAATTCTTATCTTTTGATGATAATGAAATGTAATTGTGTTTTTGCTCATGACTCTCAAAGTTTGTAGATTGCATTTTCAAGCATTCATAAGGGTAAAATTTTTGTGTTTTGACTTCTAGGGAAAATATGTATTGATCTAGGCTGAATTAGACAGAATGGTATTCAAGAAAGTTGTAGATTGTCTTTCTAGCTTTCTAATGATATAAAGTATGAAATTTTTGGAAGTTGGGATTGGGAGATATGATAATTATTAGTTTGTAATGCTATTATAGGACAACTATAGTAAAAGATGAGAATTTGCTGTATGTGATGAATCAATGGAGTTGAAATTTGGGAGTTTCATGAAATCAATTTGGTAATTGAATGTTTAAAAAGGGACATTGCATTAGAAGAAGTGAAATAGGGAAGATTATTACTGAAAGTGATGTTAGAGTGGATGTAGGAATCATTGGAGACGCTTAGAGGGAGCTTGGTATGTTTGGTTGTTTAGTCTGAATCGTCTTAGTCTAAATCGTCTTAGTCAGGATTGTCTTAGTTGGGATCATCTTATTCTGAATCGTCTTAATCTGGATCGTCTTAGTCAGGATCGTCTTAGTCTGGATCATCTTAGACTGATTCGTCTAATCCATTTTAGACCTAATTACTTCATCTAATACAAAGTTGTCTTATTTTGACCCTCTAAATGGCAAAATTTCTCTTCAAAATCTTCACAAAAGTTGTAGATCTAGAAGTCCTCTTTGAAACCATCCTAAAATAACCAAAATCAGATATCTCTAGTGAAAGTTATGTGAATTGTCCAAGATAGGTACAATATGATTGAGGACATAATTAGGTTTGACTCTTTTGGCCATAACTTCATCACCCGATCTTCAAATGAAGTGATTATTAAACTAATAGATTCCTAACATATTTATCTACCTCTCAATAAAATTTTGGTATTCATTGGGGTTGATTCGAAAAATATTGATGGAGAGAAAGTAAGGGAAACGACTGAAATAGCATGAATTGATTATTTTACTGAACATACTTTGGTATTTTAATCATATCTTGACCTGTAGAGCTCCGAATGAGACGATTATTGTTTCAAAATAAACTAGAGACATGGAACTACAATTTTTATAAAGAAGTAAATTAGTGATTCCATCATAGAAACTAGCTTTGGCTAGAGAGATCCTATGGAAATAACCTACAAGGTAATTCACATTGTTGAAGACCCAGAACTAATTCAAGACACTATTGATAAGGTTAAATTGTTTCGTAATAGAATTAAAGTGGCTCAAGATAGATAGAAGATTTATATGGATCAACACTAGAGGGATATGGAGTACCAAATAGGAGATAAAGTGTTTCTAAGAGTATCACCTTAGCGAGGAGTGCTAAGATTCAGTAAAAAGGGTAAGTTAAGCCTTAGATACATTAGTCCATATGAGATCATTGAGCAAGTTGGACCATTGACATACAAGTTAGCACTACCTACTCAAATGGATCAGATTCACAATGTGTTCCATGTCAGTATGCTTAGAAAATATCAATCTGATCTGACACATATATTGCCAGATCAAGAGATTTAAATTGCGAGCAATCTAAGTTATGTAGAAGAACCGATTAAAATAATGGAATATTAGAATAAGCAATTGAGAAACTGAGTGATTCCACTAGTGAAAAGCCATTAGAAGAATCATTTGAGAGAAGAATTCATATGGGAAACTGAAGAGAATACGAGAAATTAGCACCCCCCCATCTGTTTGATCAATTAGGTAAGAATTTCGAGGATGAAATTTTTTTAAGGGGGAGAATTCTAATATCCGATTTGTAGAAGATACTTAAGGTTAGAACCCTAGATTATTGGAAATGAGTAATAACATTGAGAGCATTTCATACATATGCATATCACTAGCACCCACATATGAATCATAATTTGTACATATTACAAAGATAACATATGCACTCGATTGACATATTCAGGGGTGTGAAAGATTTAAAAGGAAAATAATGTGAATTGTACATTGTTATGTCTTAAATTTTAGTTTGATTGGATTCCAATTAATAATTTGGAATTAATTTGTATTAGTTGGGAAAGTAATGAATTAATATATACATTTGAACTAGGAAAAATGCCAAGTGGTAAGATAAATTGATACATGAAAAAGTAGGGTGACTAAGCCTATAATTAAGTGACATTTGACATAGTTAAATGAGTGAAAAATGGATTAGTAGTTAATTGAAAAATGGATCAATTATAGAGTGGCAAGTGGATAATAATTAGGAGACAAATGGCAGTTAATGGAAGATATAAATGGCTTATATGCCAAATAATACGTCTAGGTAACATAGAGGCATCTTGCACCATGTTTAGCTAAGCTAAGGCAACAATATTTCTACTATCTTCTTAATTATTTCTCCACTAAAAATTACTCTTAACTTATATCCCTGTATTTTGTTTTCATCCTTGTTAAATTGCTACATTAAAACCATATTATTACCCTTCACAAAACAGCTAAAGAATTAGCTGATTGTTGTCCTTTATCTTTGTTGAAAATTAACTTATTTTCATTTTGAGTTTGTGACGGCTAGTTTAATTTGAAGTGTTGAGTTGAAACTGAAATCTTAATAAGTAAGTAGCAATATGACCTTTATGGCATGTTGCATAGCATGAGAATGATGCTTAAATTGGAATGAAATGTATGTAATGTTGATAATGAACTATGCTGGAATATGCTGAATGAACTTGGAAGTTCTTTATGCTTGTTCTTGTGAATGAAAACCATGGAGTATAGGTTATTATATGGATGAATTGGACTAGAATTTGATGGATAAAGAGGGTTAATTTATGCTAAAGAAAGATGTTAATAAATTTTTCTTAAATTAAAAATGTATGTGTATGTATATGAAGTGATTGTTAATGAAAAAAATGAGCAAAGTTTAATAAACCTTAGCTAGATCAAGACGGAAGCTCGATGATCAAGTAATGAAGTAGGAGGGCTTGTAATCTAAAAAATTCTAGTGTTTGGTATGTTTCTAAGTTTGAAACATTCATGTAGAATTGGGCAAATATTGTAGTGCACGATCGTGGCCTGATTATTTGGGTTTTATCACGATCGTTGCATAGTCCCCATGATCATGGCCTGTTGCATTAGCTTCTGTAACAATCGTGAGAAGGTCCACAATGATCATAGCTAGGGCTTTGAAGTGATAACTTTAATTTTGTGTAATTATTGAACCAATTAAGGATAAGCTACTTTACTATGGTATATATGGACTTGATTATGGCTTGAAATAAATCTAGATTGTTTCTTGAATAAGTTGATTAAATGTTTGATAAATTGAAGTTGTTAAATGATGTTGTACCTTAAGGAAAAGATTGTTTGTTATCAATGTATCAAAGTTTGGACTTTAAGAGTGTTAAAGGATATGAATTGTATGAGTGAATAAGAATTTGGAAATTATGTGAATGAATATTGTTAGAAAAGGGTTAATGAATGAATGGTTTGAATGATCACGGCCTATGATTCACACATACTTGGGAAAGTCATTGAGTATGCATTGAACATAATTGATACACATATGTGTATGATTGAGTACTAATATGATTGAGCAATTTAGTAATGTGTAAATGTTTGTATTACATGGTTTATATGCATAATTCGAACGCTAATATCTAGACATTGCCAGTTCGTCTAGGCAATAGCTATCTGAAGCGTACTGTGAGTTAGCCTAGATGTTATCTCAATATGTTTGAATTGTTTCTATTTCGGTTTCAATTATTAAACTGTTATTGCTATGAGTGTGACAATTTTGGACATTGATTAGTCTGAGGAGTTTGATATTTGGGAATGTATTAGGAGTGTTTCTTAATTAAATGTGAATATGGAAAGTGTATTCTCAATAAAAAGTTGAACGTTAGACTTATGTCCGATGAATATGAAAAGTAAATGTGATTGAAATGAATGAAATCTACTAAAAGTGTGATATGTGAATTCATGAATTTTATTATATGATATGCATGATCAGATGAAAAGGTTGTGACTGGAGTGGTCAGTCTGAAAAGAGCTTAAAGCTCAGAAAATGTGTATAAACAGCCACAGACTCAATGATTAATGAGCTTGGTATCCACAATAGGTACGGGTCTGAATATGAAAAGAGTTTGGTATCCACAAGGGATACATGACAGTGAATAGGCATTTGATCATAGAAAAATAAAAACAAATGTGGAGTCTCATAAGCATATGCATTTAAAATATATTTACAAATGTACTATATGAGTGATTGAGAACAAATGTTGAATTATATCGATATGCCATGTATATGTACATTTGTAATATTATTGACTAAGAATGTGAATTGAATTATTCTGAAAAGATTATATAAAATATGTGAAATTCATGATGTATTGTTAAGATGAGGTATATTGTGAATTTGGTTTGTATTTGTGATGTTATGTTCTGATATGAGTGAGTACATCAATGATGGTTCACTCACTAAGTTTGCAAAACTCATTAACATTACAACGTTAGTTTTCAAGTACGAGAGAGGAGACTTAGCTTCTAAGACATCTAGAAGAAATCTTATACTTGCATTGAGCTCCTTGACATTCTTGTGAGCATCCTCACCTACAAGACCATAAAAATTAGTCAAAATATAGATTAAGTCATTCTTAGGCTCAAAAGTAATATATGCAGGAAAATTAGGAAAAGTAATGAATAAGGTTCTTTAAGTCAAGTTTATTGCAACCAACTTTCTTAGAGTTCTCTGGTTAGCTCTAGTTTCCTTAATTATAATTCCTTACTGTATTCTTAAATTTTTTTCAAGTTTTCTAGTTGACTCTCTAGGGCTAAAGTTAATATTAATTTAATCGCAAGTGCACGATATAGATGTAGTCAGCACAGGCAAGCACTGGTCAATCCCATGAAAACGGTAATGACTAGTAGTTACACTTTTTATATTATCTACCCCAAGAATCAAATTTGTTTTTAATTAAAAATAAACTAAGTAAACAACTAAATTAAGATTAAAGAATTATAAACTCAGGATAAGTAAAATACGAAGAAAAATCAATATTAAGTAGTAATGTCTAGGTGATGAATCCACCTAAGAATTTTTGAATTATTAAACTTTTATCATCAATAGTATTATTGATTATCACACCTAGAAACTAAAAACATTTAGTCACTAATCATGGAAAATGAAATCAAAGATAAACATGAAGAAAAGCTAATAGAAAATAAAAGAATTATAATTTTAAATGTCCCTTTCTCTTCTATTGAATATTCTTGAAAGTTTGGACTTGATGTATCGATCTATATGATCTCTTGATGTATTATTTGTGTTTTACATATCCCTTGATCAAAATCGTCACCACACTAAGTGTCTTAAGTCTCAAAACTGCTACAAAACTTAAATGTTTTCAATTTGCCTCCATTTATATCCTTTTATAATAAAATTTTAGGTTTCTCAGATATATATGGTCACTTACACTAGTGTGCGAGTGATCATGTCTAATCAAAAGCACCCGAATTCATGATTTCACACGGGCATAGAGACTTACATGGGCAACATATATACAGGATAGGATACACGATCATGTTACTCCATACAACCAAAAATCAATTTCTTCAATCTTCATACATTTATAGAGACTTACACTGTCTCTATCCATGGGCATATAGGTCCTTAGTTACATCAAATCTTCGTCCCATTTTATAATTTTATCTGAATTCTTCTTTTTTATGTTTATGAAGGCAATTATGGCTTATAAATACAGTTGGAGCGAATTAAGTACCAAATATATAGCAAAATTATAAAATATCAAGCAAAAATACATAAAATATGGGTCTATAATAAATATCCATTTATCAAATAACCTCACACTTAAGCTTTTGCTTGTCCTCAAACAAATCATAATCTAATTATCAAATTTACAATATCCATCCTTAATTAATTTCAACTTGTTCATTCATACTCTATATCATTATATCGTATTAATCAAATCAACAGACAATTAGAATTATTAACCTACAATTAGAATTAAGTTATCCTAACACTAAATTCACAATTCAATATCACTAGTATTCAAATTAATAATATTTTCAAAATAAAAAGCATTAATCGTTGTACCCTTACCAAGGTTTTAGTCAAGTCACTCAAGTGTTGAGGGTAAAAGGTACCAAAATCTCAAATTAATGCATAGTAGAGCTCTTACCATAAGTTTACTGTATTATCACATCTCTACCATTTGTATGTAAACCAGAAACAAAAATTGAAACGTCTTTATAAGGTTGTAATAAAGCTTAGGTAAAGAATGATTGGGATAATAGAAAGATGATAAATTTTGAAGGAAATTTACTAAGAAAAGCATTACACGAAGTTTGTTGATAAGCTATAGGTCCCTTCATTATAAATCCATTGGTATTACACATTTTTTTTGTCTTTTTCTATGCTAGAAAATTTTTTTAATGATATTTTCGAATGTTCACCATGTACCATAATAAAGAAATGTTAGACCTTTCAAATTTTCAAATTTTAATCATCAAGTAATGTAAATAACCTTCAGAGTTCAAAATAATAAAAAAAGGCTTAAAAGAAAAATAGGATAAAGGTTAATAATGTGGTTATAATCAATTGAAAAGGCTAAGGATCAATTTGGTTATTCTTAAAGGATAAAATATGTTAAGGTAATTATCAAATAAATAGGTTTATATAAGTGTTGAATCTAAATGCTTTCATCACTTCAATGCTTTTAATTTAACAATTCGTGATCTCAATATGTATAATAAAAGCAAGTTTTAGAATTGTTCAACTATGTATAATAACACACGTGAAAGAATTAAAAGAGTTTAAAAATTTATGAATATTTTTGCTAAGGTTCAAAAACCCTTGAAAAAGATGGTCATATGTGTGTAAATGATATGCAATTTCCATTCAAACTGACTATTTAAATTATTACTAATAATATGAATTACAAAGACAATTTTATTTTATCATCCATTTACATACTAATTAAATCAAATAATTAATAATGAAATAAACTATTTATGGACATATTTCAATTAATTCAGGACATCTGTTAATAAATTTAATAACTAAGACTATAATAAACTTAAAAACATCAATCTCCTTCCCCACACTTAAAATTATATATTGTCCTTAATGTATAGAATATATCATAAGTGAGAAAGTGGAGTTTGGTACTTCCCTAAGTAATATGCTTTTCTAATTTAGATTTTCATGATTTTTGGACTATCCATCCAAAATGATAAACTAACATCCTTGCAAAATATAAAGAAAAAGGGACAAAAATAAAAGAAAATAAAAATAACACAAATAATTAAGAAATATGAAATAATATTAACATTAATATTTAGACAAAAAGAATGAAAACAAGAAGAATATACAATTAAAGATAAAAAGAAAACATAAAAAAATTTAAGCATCTCCTACTTGAAGTGACTCAATCCTATTTGACAATGTGGAGTCCACTAGTTGATGATCCTGAGAAGGTAGAGGAGCTATTGAGGAAGTAACTTCGCCAAATGTTGGAGGGTAAAAATCAATGCCTTGATGACTTGACATTTGTAGCAATAGCTCTCCCATCCCTCCAATAGTAGTCTTGAGTCTTCCTATCAGCTCAACCAAGGTCTCAAGTACCCAAAAGTTGTGCCATCCATCTTTCCAGCTAAGCTATCTTCAGTTGGTCTGGATGTGGTGTCCTCACCCTAATTGCTCTTGAACTATCATCCTTAAGTATTGTTTCTCCCGTCTCAAATAGCAATGACTATGGTTGTGGTGGTGCTGTGTCTAGTTTCCATTACTTTTAATTGCCTTCATATCTTGATTTTGGTTAGAAATTCTTGTGAGTTAATCCAAATGAGAGATGAATTGAATGAAAATGGTGTGAATATTGCATGCATGTTGATTGGATTAATTTGTGAACTTTGTATGAAAAATTAATGTTCACGTCACTTTGCATGAGAGAAAAAAACATTATTGATGTCATCAACTACACAATGGTGACTCTTTATTCACCACCGTGCATAAAGTGGTGACTATGGTGACACTTTTGTCACCACCATGCATAGGTGGTGACTAATTGTCACCACCGTCATAGTGGTAACTAATTGATGTCTTTAGTCACCACTGTGCAAGCTTATGCACGGGGGTGGGTGTCCAGCCCTCATGGGGGTGACAAACATAGTCACCCTTATGAAAATTCTCATTTACTCTATCTGTTTTATTACGTGGTAGTTGTATGTTAAATGGCATCAAAACCTAAACCTAGATGAGGCTACAAAAGAAAAGGAGAGGAGGGTGACGAAATCTATTATTCACTCTTCAATCCACACATCACAGACACACTCATTCGGTTGGGACAAAAGGAGAGATAGATAGGGAGGCAGAGAAATATAGCTTCGACGAAGAGAAGAAAGAAGAGAAACAGAGGAGAAAGTGAGAAAAATAGCAAAGAAAGTGAGCTTGAACCAGAGGCAGAAGGCAAGAGCCAACGCTAGAGAAGTGGAGTTTGACTAGAGATCCACCACTAGCTTCATCATTCAAGAAGCCATTCATCTGTTTATTCCTTTTCATCTCTACTGTTGTGTTGCGAAACATTTTTGTTGAACTCATATGTTGAACTCTTGTATATTTTATCTGCTGAAATTATTTTCTTTTTTAAAGATTGATAGTCCAATCAATATTCACTATTTTATTACTTTAATACTGTTGTTATTGTTATACATAGGACTGAAGTTTATAGAGATAATGATTTTTGTTTATACTATAACGGACTGATGACTTTTCTGGAGGATTAATGTTGTTATTTTAGTCAAACATGCATGATTGAGGGATTATGTTGTTATCTTATGTTTACTATAGTTTCTTAACTGAGTGGATGTAATAGCATAATCAAACTTTGCATCATTTTAGTGTTAAATGAAGGACCGAGGGGAGAAGTTTAATATGGAACTAGAAACTATAGACGCTGAGGTTAAGAATTAGAAATATATTAACTTAAGTGGTAATTAGTACTCGAGTTTCCATAATTAATTCAGATAATAACTTGTCAAATGTGAAAGTTAGATTTAGTCTATTATTCGAGTTGATCTTAGGGCCAAACTGTTAATTTCTGTAAGATAACTATCCAGCCATTTCCCCTCAAACATGCATAAGAGATTAAATTAGTGAAATTAATTCTCAAGAGTTTTCCACTTCAATTTCTACTCTTTTTTACTTCCGGTCCACTTGGTTTACTTTTTAGTTCAATTGTGAGATTTTTTTTGAAGTCTTTTACTCAATAATTCGAGATAGGGTGTTTAGCATTGCATTGTTTTTATTTTTATTCAAATTTAATTTTAGTTAACCAATTTCACCTCCGTGGGAGACAAACCTAGGTAATCACTACAACTACCTCGTATACTTTCAAGTAGGATAGCCTCAGTCCTTTTTGAACTTTTTGAACACAACAAAGTTTTTACGTCATTATCAAGAAGGTTTTTACTATTTTGAACTTGAATTAATTTTGATTGTTTTTATTTGCTAAAGTGATTTTGATTGTTTCAATGATTTTTTTGTCTATTTAAGCATACATTTTTATCTTGTTATTTCATTGAGTTGTTTTAGTAATTTTCTTATTAATTCACTGTTGTTCTTATTTGGTTTATACGAAGAATGAGGTTTAAGAAAGGTGAACTTATCCCTTTGTTAACAATATACATAGGATAAGAGGACCTCCAATAGATGTTGAAGACAATCTCAAAAGACCAAACCATAAGATCAAGAGATGGGTAAAAGATAGTCAGTGATGAAGGAGTATGCCAGACCTGTAATTGGTGTTGCTATTTTGTGCATACGATTGGGGGAGGTAGCTACAAACTATGAATTAAAGAGTATCCACTATAACATGCTGCCATTATTCTATCGGGTTCCCAATAAAGACACTTTAAAATTCATTGGAGAATTCTATACCACTCTACAGGCATTTCTGTTGGATGGCTTAGATGAAGATCAACTCAAGATGAGGTGCTTCCTATACACATTAAAGGATCAGGCCAAGGTATGGTTGATGACCCTTCCACCCGGTTCATAGACTACCTGGGAAGAGGTGTACAATAAGTTCATGGGAAAGTTCTATTCCCACTAGAAGACTTTTTAGTTGCAGACAAAGATACCTACCTTCACTCAGATGGAGGGAGAGTGATAGGTGTAAATTGCATCATGTTTTAGGGCTTAGCTTGATATGTGTTTAGCTATTAATTCAATCATTTACTATGTATTTAGGTTAGAATTATGTTAGTTTGTTAATTAATTTTGTTTTAAGTGTTTTATAGGTTAGTACAAGTCTTTGAGCTTAAATATTATGTTTTTAAGATACCTTGATGTGTTTGTTAGTGTTTCAGGGTCAACATCGAAGAACGGAAAAGTTTCGAAGACATTCGAGCCTAAACAATAGTCCATGATCTTGACACAATAGGCCACAATTGTGACAGAAGCACTAGAGTTAGCCACGATCATGATAGAAGCCTAGAACATGGCCTATGATCATGGCCTACATGCCATGATCATGATAGAAGGCTAGAATGTGGCCCACGATTGTGGCCTGCAACGGGCAGAAGCGCAAACATTACAAAACATCAAGTTTTAAGGGATTTCGAACCCCTAGAAAAACTCTAGGGCTACTTAGAACACAAAGTATATTTAAATAAAAGACAAAGAAACATAAGGGAGCTTTTGTATTGTCCACCTCGAAAAAACCCTATGGAGAATTTATTGAGAGATAGAGGAAGAGTAGAAGGAAAAGAGAAGAGGAGAAGAAGTTGACTCGATGTACTTCCCAGATCAAGAGTTTCCTGACATCACTGCCTCCTATCATTCGTTTAGATAGTATTTCATATTTATTATTAGTTTTATTATTGTATAGACTTGGATTGAATAGTTGTTAATATGATTTTGAATGATGAGGATGTTCTAAACTCACCTTTAGATTTTTATCTTTGAATTGAGGAAATCTTATTGTTTATATGGTTATTGAAATTATTGTGGTTTAATTTTGTGAGTGCATAATTCGATAATAAACTAAGAGGGTGAAACAAATAAAAAATGATTAAATTAGGCTAACGGGTTAGTTGATTTAATAGAACAAGAATTAAATCAAATCAGTAAACTGTGCAAAGAGAGATCTTGTATAGGTTTTTCGATATTTTATTAGAGAACTTCATAATTAATTAGGGTTTGGATAGGTTCTTAATTGAGAGATTGCAACTTCTATAATCTGATTACGATTTATGATTTAGGGTTAATGGTTATAACTCGATAGAGAGTAATAAACCCTAGGATCGTCTAAGACCAACAATTTGGTAATTCATAATTAGTTAGGTTAGCATTAAGATGGGTAAAATTCCCTTTCTCTCAATTCGTAATTTCCTTATATTGATTCTTGGGTGTGTGTTGCAACTGCTAAATAATTAATATTTTTTTGTTCAATTCTTAATTTGATTGATTGAATTAAATTCCTGTTTTTAGTTTCATACATTTTGAATTTCTGTTATTTTTTTTCTAGCCTTAGATTTTAGGAATAGAATATCCCTCCTTGTGAGACCGACACCTTAGATACTACGCTAACTAATCATACGCTTGTGGATTATCATGGGTTATTTATTAAAACTTACACACGTCAACACCTAATCAAGTTTTTGCTGTCGTTGTACGGGAGGCGATTAGTTTAATTCTTTAATTTAAGGTGTCTTAGTTATTTTTATTTTATGTTCTTTCTTTCTTTCTATTTTTGAATCCTTATTCTTGCATAAAACACAAGAGTCACAAGAAGTTCGAGTCATGTAGCTCAAACCTTAGAATTAGATATTGGAACTATCAACTAGGAAAGCCCAGCGTGAAGAAGAAGAAATCGTGAAAACAATAATGGATGAGAAATTTCAGCAAGATTTAGATCACAGAGCGAACTAGGTTCAATGTAGTTAACTAAGGCATAGCTAGGCCACTCATACAAGTAGCCTCTTTTAAAATTAAACTAGCCTTCCTAAACATGCTTCAATAGAATGTGCAATTTTATGGACCAATGAATGAAGATCCTAATGCACATATAGTGAATTTCTTAGAAATCTGTGATACCTTTCAGTACCATCAAATGTCGGAGGATACGGTAAGAATTAGTTATTAGATAGAGCAAAGGCTCCGCACCATTCTCTCAACCCAGCCAATTTCATAACTTGGAATTAACTAATTTGTGCCTTTTTAGATAAACATTTTCTCTTTACTGAGACCACAAAGATTATCAAAGAGATTACCAACTTCTAGTAAAGTGATGAGGAATCAATCTATGAAGCATGGGAAAGATACAAGTACTTACAATGGAAATGCCTACACCATAACTTACCTAAGGAATTCTTATTGTAAACATTATATAATGGAGTAACCCTACATAAGAGAGGCACAATTGATGCAGCTTCAGGAGGATCATTGATAAGAAAGATGGTAGATGAAGCAGAAAAGTTGATGAAGGAGAAGGCAAGTAATAGCTGCCTATGGATGAACGAGCGAAGTAGACAACACACTACTTTTTGAGAATAAAAAGGAATCATCGTTGTTGACTAAATGATGGAGATGTAGGCAAAAATTGATAACTTAACTCGATAGCTCAACAATATGAAGGCTTCGTCCTTAGTGTCAGTAGAAGTCGTGCAACTAAAGTGTGAACTCCGTGGACAGATGGACCATGATATAGTGGACTGCTTTATGATGAAGGATAACGATCCGAAGCAAGTTAGTTACATGGGAGCTCAATATTGACGAGGGGGAAACAATCCCTATTCTAACACCTACAACCCTAGATAGAAGAATCATACTAACTTCTCGTGGATGAACAATGCTAGAGGACAGTTCAGACCTCAAAGATAACCAGGCTTCTAACAAGATAAATCGAGCTCAATAGAATCCAAGTTAGATAGGATTTTAGATAAAATTGGAGGCATGGAGGATGAACATAGGAGGCTTGAAAGTAAGTTCGAGCAAGTCACTAAGAACCACGCCTCTTCAATACATAATCCGAAGGTCCAAGTAGGTCAACTAACAGAGGAAATTTCTACTCCGCATATAAGAACCCTTCTAAGCAATACCGAATCTAACCCAAAGGAAAGAATCATGGTCATTACTTAAACCTAAGAAAAGAAACTCGAACATGTGAAAGAAGATAGAGATAATGGAGAGGGATAAACAATTATGGAATTCTTTTAAAGTGAGCTCATAATTAAACTAATCGAGGAACCTCAACCCTAATTTTCATACCATATTCTAGCTCAACGAAAGTCAATTTCAAGTAAGGCAACAAGGAATTCTAAGGAGGTTGAATTAAATAAAGTTAAGGATATAATAGAACAACTACAAATGAAACTCACACTAAAGGAATCAATCAAAAAGAAGGTTAAGGAGCGTATAGCAGAAGAAAACCCTAATATAGCATAGAAGAAAGAGGACCCAGGGATTTTTACATTCCTTGTAGTATCAATGGAGTCAAAATAGACAAGGCATTTGTAGATTTGGGAGCGAGTACCAATAAGATGCCCTATAGCTTTAGTTAAAAATTGGGGTTAGAAGAGTTAGAACCCACAAAGATGTTAGTGAAGACGGCATACAAAACAGTTCATCGATCGAAAGGGGATTATTAAGGATGTGCAAGCATAGATTGATATTTTTACCTTCCCCATAAACTTCTTTGTATTAAGTGTTAGAGAAGATGTGGAAACCCCTATGGTTCTTGGACGACCATTCTTGACTACTACCCACTCTATAATTAATGTTGATGGGGTGAACTGACTCTGAGGGTTGAAAAGCATCAAATAAACTTTACTATGTCAAAGAAAGATAATAGTTCTCCTTTACTTCTACTTAACATCAAAGAAACTAAACCTCAAGGAAAATAGAAAAATATTAAGGATTCTGGGAATACATTTAGAAAGAAGCGATCGAGGAGGAGAAAGCGAAGGAAGGGGGAACCCAAGGCATAGTAGCTCATGTACAAATAGTAAGATCAATAACTGTGCTGCCATTAAACTATTCATTTAAACCACCTTAAGCATAAGAAGAGCATCGAGCTACTGACTTGAAAAGAAGTGCAGTATGGGAGGCAACCTATGGATTGTTAATTCCATAATTATTTCCTTTGATTTTTCGGTAGTTTGAATTCTGTAGTTATGTTGTTTCATTTCAAAATAAAATCAAGAAGGCATAGGATTTCAAAATGAATTAGATGACCAAGGATGTAAGCAAGAGAGGTGAAAGAGCTATAAAGAGTTAAGAAGTGATCTCGAGAAAGTGATGAAGGACAATAGAAGAAAAAATAAAAACTTAGTGGAAATGTTGTGGCCTGTAGCAATGTAAACTTATCCTACTCGGTTTTTAGTTTAAATCTTTACCATTTTACCCTTCATTAACCTATATATTCATTTTTTACTTTAATTTTTCACTTACTTTCATTTTAACTTTATCTCTCTAAGTTTAAAACCTCCAAACACTCTTACTTCTCTCTAACCAAATTCCAAACTTCCAATTTATTCCAACTTTCACCTACTTATAAGCCAGTATGCCACATATTAAGTAGTCAGTAAGGGGCGATCAATCATCAGGACGAAATCAAGTCGTAAGATGAGGGCCAAGGAATAAGGAGGCAAATTTCGAAGCACCCTTCCCAATCTACACAGAGGAGGAAGGTATTTGTGTCTAATCTTTTAATGCTAAACAAATTGTAGTCTCGAAATATTTTGATTTCGATACGCTTGATAGGCTGGAATTGCAAGATAGGGTAAAGAACTTAGCAGAAAGAATTTAGTGGGCAAAGTTCATACACTTCTAATATCTTGTCTACCAGAAGCTCACTCTAGAATTCTTCACTTCCCTTTATTACGAACCTAGTAACCCTAAAGAAATGTGGTTTAGGTTGTGGGGATGAAATCGTAAGCTGAACATCAAAATGATGTGCAATATTTTCAATTCCCAGAGTCTTCCATTATCGATCGACATGATGATTTTCGTGCTTCTTGAGATTATAATTAGCTCACTATGTTAGAGCGATTCGACACTAACAATACCCACAACAACATTATAAGAACCTATGAGCACTTGTTATTATGTAAATTCATGTGTCAAATGGTTTTTGATAAATAAAAAACAAACAAGTGCTCAACAAAGGAACTTTTTCTGTTGTAGTGCATAGATCACAGCATCCCATTGTGCACCTCCACACATGTGTTGAACACTATTGTTACAACTCTACGTAAGAGGAGTAACAATTTGGGTATGGGGTACTTGGATTTCACCATTGCTGAGTATTATGACATGGAATGTAATGGTTTAACCGTCCACCTCCTGGATTTTCTAAATCACTATCATTTGTGGCATGCTGAAATCCTTAAGTCCCATAATATGGAGCTTTGGAACATTATCTAAAAGACTCATGTGAAGATTAGGGCTAGTCAGGTGAGTTCTAGCACAGCACCACCTTAGCAGGCAAAAGAGGACTCGACTAATGAGGATTTTGAAGAGGAAGAAGACACAGATGAACTGGGTTGGAAGAAAGTGCTTGATACAGTCTCTATGAACACCAAGGCAATTATATATACACTTATGGAGAATTCTAGAATGATGGAGGAGATGGCCCGAACACAACAATGTCAGAGCTGGATAGATGTTGTATCCATCATTACTTTAAGGCTTAAGGCATACAACTACCACTTCCAACACCATCCTTGCCTTCATCACTATGAGGCTTTGTTTCTAACCCTTTTCTTTTTAAATTTAGTCTTTATTTTATTTTTGTTTTTACGTTAATTCTTGTTTCTTCTTTCCATATGTATTATGTGCCTCCTTCTCACATTGAAAATAATGTGTTGTTCAAGTGTAGGGAGGGTTATGTGTTTTGTTTTACGTGTGAATTTTGCATATTGTATGATTGTTTGTTTAGGTTGCATATTATAAATTGTGTGAATGTGCCATTAGCTTAGATGGATTAAAATTGACTAACTTTTGAACATAGTCTATTAGGTTGTGAAGATTCATTAGCTCGTGAAATTAGTGAATTGGGTTCTTTGGCTAAATATCCAAGTTAATTAGGATCTCGTGTTAGTTTGTCACGATCTAAATTGTCACATTCATTCATAATTTTAGGTCATTCTACTAAATTAGCCTTGCTAGTATTTTTTCACAAAAACAAGTAGCTAAAGCAATACGGTATGCTTTTAAAAAAATGTGTTTGTTAATAAATAACTATTCTGCTAGCCTTCGGGTTATGAATAGAGCTAATAGCTAATTGAGAATGTGATGTAGCAGAGTAATCAGATCGACAAGTATCACAAATATGTGCCTCTAAATTAAAAGGCTATAATGACGTTCCAACTAATCAGCTTAATAAAAACATGACTTAGCCAAGTAACCAAATCGACATTCATCTCCAATGTTTTCTTCTAAGTAAAAGACTAAGTCTATGTCCACAAAAAATAAAATAATAAAATAATAAAACGTTTTCTAATAAAACTGACCGAAATTGTAAATACCTTGACATTTCATAAAAACGTACTTAGGAGTAGTTACAGAGTTTGAATGACTAAAGAATTATTAATGTGTGTGTACAATTGAAAAGGTTGAGTAGCTTGACATTTGGTTTTCGATTAATATGTATGTTTAGTCTAGAACCCCTAAAAGTAGATTTTACATATTAATGATTTGAAATAACTTGAATGATTATGTTTAAAGTTATATTTATTTCATGGAATTGAAGCCATTGTCTCATTACTGCATTGTGTCCTTTGTGATATTTGTGTGTTGGTTGTTTTGTTTGCTTGAGGACAAACAAACATTTAATTATGGGGATCTTGATAAGTATAAATTGCATCATGTTTTAGGGCTTAGTTTGATATGTATTTAGCTATTAATTTAATCATTTAGTATGTGTTTAGGTTATATTTGTGTGTGTTTGTTAATTAATTGTGTTTTAAGTGTTTTATGGGTAGTACAAGTCTTTGAGTTTAAATATTATGTGTGTGAGGTACTTTGATGTGTTTGTAAGTGTTTTAGGGTCAACATCGAAGAACAAAGAAGTTTCGAACCAAAACAACTATCCACGTTTATGGCAGATAGAAGTACCAGAATTCACCTATGATCGTGGCAACTATCATGACACAATCCCAAGGCATGGCCCATAATTATGGCCTGCGTCAGGTAAACGCGCAGACACTCAAAAACATAAAGTTTTAAGGGAATTTTCAAACCTTTCGAGTCGTGGAAAAACCCTAGGGTTACTTATAACACAAAGGATATTTAAAGAACTAGGCAAAAAGGCAGAAGGGAGCTTTTGCATCAGCCACCTTGATCAAACCCTAAGGAGAATTCATCGAGGGATAGAGGAAGAGAAGAAAGAAGAGAGAAAAGGAGAAGAATTTGACTCAACGTACTTCCCAAATCAGGAGTTTCCTAACGTCATTGCCTCCCATTAACCATTCAGATCGTATTTCCTATTTATGTTCAGTTTTATTATTATATAGAATTGGATTAAATAGTTGATGATAGGATCTTGAATGATGAGGGTGTTCTAAACTCACCTTCATATTTTTATCTTTGAATTAATGAAATTTGATTGTTTATATGGTTATTGAATTTGTTGTAGTTTAATTTTGCAAGTGCATAATTCGATAATAAACCAAGAGGGTTAATCAAATGAAAAATGATTAAATTGGGCTAACGAGAGTCAAGTGATTTAATAGAATAAGAATTAAATCAAATCGGTAAATTGTGCGAAGAAAGATCTTACATGGGTTGACTAAATTAAATTTGCGTTTTTAGTTTCATACATTTTGGATTTGTGTGATTTGTTTCTAACCTTAGATTTTAGGATTAGATTATCCCTCCTCATGGGATCGACACCTTAGGTACTATGCTAACAAACCATGTACTTGCAAATTATCAAGGATTATTTATTAAAACTTACACACAGTAACACCTGATTAGAGAATATGAGGCATGGGAATGTTTCAAACTCCTGGTCATTCAGTGTCCACACTATCATTTTCCACTCCACATGCAGAACCAATTCTTTTATGATGGATTGACATAACAATGTTAGTATACAGTGGACAATGCAACAGGATTAGCTATGGGAAAGAAGACAGCCAAAGAAATTTATGAGATCTTTGAAATGTTAGGGGCCAATTCTCAATAAAAGAGCCAGAGGGGAAGAAGAACTAGAGTTCATAAAGTGAGCTCGAATGAAGAATTGACCATGTAGTTAGCTGAATTAATGGGGCATGTAAAGATGTTAACTACAAGATTACCCCAAAATGTTCCAAATCAAGAGGTATGTGGTATATATGGAAGTAATGGTTATGGAGCTAACGTTAGTTCATAATTCTGGTGCGCCTTTTATAGATGGGGAATGACAAGTGAACTCACCCAATGGTTTTCAGCCAAGGGAGTGAAATGATCCGTACTTAAACACCTACAACATTAGTTGGAGAAACCAACCTAATTTTTCATAAAAGACCAATAATCCACCAATACAGCCCCAACCACGATACCAAAATTTTTATAGGCCAAATTATTACCAAGGGCAATCCTTACTTTAAAACCCACCAAGCGAGCCTTCTTTGGTGGAAAGCCTGAATGCGTTTATTCAGGTCAGAACTCAAAATCAAGAAATAAACAATAAGGGGTTTGATTCTTTAGAGATATTTATAAAGAGGATTGAGATCCAAATAAGGCAACTTGTGGCTCAAATGTATAACAATCAGAAAGGGAAGTTGCCCAGTCAACTTGAGTAAGCATAAGTAGTCACTATTCTAAGTAGTAAGGTAATCGATAAGCATGTTCAGATCCCTTTTAATCTATTTGGTGCAGGTAATCAAAAGGAGGAGAGCCTCTTTATTAAGTCAAGAGGACTTCACCATGATTAATTTTGATGAGAATCAAATAATAATAATGTTAGAAATAAATGAACTAGTTTGATGAGTGTGATAAGTGTGCAGAAGTACAAAACACAGAGGAAAAAAACCACAGAGAAAGTGGAGAACACAAAAGGAAAACACAGAAGAAGTGGAGAACATAGAAAAAGTAAAAACACAGAAGAAGCAAAAACACAGAAGAAGCGGAAAGCACAAAAGAAATAGAAAATACAGGAGAACGCAGAAGATACAGAAGAAGTAAAAACACAAAAGAACTAGAAAATATAGAAGAAGAAAAAGATACAAAAGAAGTAAAAATACAGAAGAAGCAGAAGATACAAAAGAAGTAAAAAAACAGAAGAAGCAGAAGATGCAGAAGAAACAAAACACAGAAGAAGAAAACACAGATGATACAAAGAAGAAGATATGCTAGTACGTCGAACATTTAGTTAGTTGGAGTTAGTTACAGAACTCAACTAAATACCGGTTATCAAGATTCAAGAAGCTGCTATCAAGATTCAAAAATTAGTTATCAAGAATCAAGAAGCAGTTGGAGACCTAGACTATAAATCCTAGTCGTAGTCTAAGATTGAACAATTTTTTCGAAAATCTTTAAACGATTGATCTTTGAGCTTTCAAGTGTTTACTTAGAAAAGAAAAATTCAGTAGTGCGATACTAAGAGAGCTAACCCTACTGTAACAAAAAATTATAATATCTTTCTAGTGAGAGAAAGAAAAGGCTAAGAGCCTGGACAGGCTAAGATAGCTGAAAGAATACTTGGTGTAAGAGACCTGAAGAGGCTCTAGAAGGGAAGAAAGAATACTTGTAAA
>JANQBM010618128.1:0-15915 GCA_025594535.1 Erythroxylum domingense | reverse complement strand
GAAAATTGTCATGAATGCATGTACAGACATTTTTCATGTGCACATATCACTGTTCACAAATGCATGAGCATGAAATGTGTTTTCCTAACTTCTCCGATTGACCTCACTTGGACCCGTTTCTTTGGTCCGACCCGTTCTACGGAAACGGAATGTTACAAAAGTTCTTCATTAAAACTAACCACCAAAGTCTCAAACATCTTCTTAAATAACGGAAAAATCCAGCAGAGCAATGAAAGTGGATCTTTAAACTACTTGGTTATGATTATGAAACCATTTATAAACCAGGCAAAGAGAATTGTGCAGTAGATGCCTTGTCACGGGTAAGAGGTAATCCAAACCTTGATACTATCATTGTCTCTCGAGCTCATATTTGGGACACCATCAAAACTAAAGCCAAAGACCATCCCTATATATAGAGAATCTGCAAGTAAGTAAAAGAAAAACCTGGTTGTCCTTATTTATGGTGTAATGACCTACTTTATTATCCAAACCAGCTAATAGTTCCATCCCATTTTGTCATCATCCAACATCAATTGCAAAAGTTTCATGATTCCACCACATGAGGTCATTCAGGTGTACTCATAACCTATTAAAGATTGGCTCAGGAATTTTATTGGCCTTCCATGTAGAAGATAGTAAAAAAATATGTTGCTTCTTACCAAGTTTGTCGACAAGTGAAAGCTAACAATTTGACACTAGTTGAACTCCTACAACCACTATCCATTCCATATCAAGTATGGAATAATAAAAGAATGGACTTCGTCGAGGCCCTTCCACCTTCTAATGGCAAGTATGCTATTTTGTTCCTTATTGATAAACCAAATAAGTCAACACATTTCTTAGTTCTGTCTAATCCTTTTAATGCAAAAGTAGTAGTTGAGAAGTTTATTAACGGAGTTGTAAATTACATCGAATGCCTCGTCCATAATTAATAATCAAAACCCAATTTTCATTAGTCATTTTTGGTGAGAGTTCTTTAAGCTATTGGGAACCAAATTAAAGATGTTGTTCGCTCAAGGTTACACGCTCTAAGTGTTAATATTTTTAACCTTGGTAATTATCACAAGCATACAAGTCGTTTGCGTAGTACTTATGGTGTCGATCCCACAAAGAAGATAACTAGTCCTAAAATATAACGACAACTAAGTTTGCAAAACATAATTAAACAACTATTGCAGGAATTAAAACTAATCAAGAATCAAATATGAGAATTTAAATCACCAAAAGAACAAATAGAAGCAACTCACACAAATAATCTGAATTTCAACCTAGAATTAACCAACTGAGAGAAAGGGGGAATTTTTTCGAAATTAAATAAAATTTATCCAATTATGAATTTTCGATTTAATGGGCCTAAACGGTCCTAGGGTGAATTACTCTCTCTCAAGTTATAATTCTTAACCCTAATTAATATTCCCCAATTCAAATTATGAAAATTGCAATCTCTCGATTCGTAATTTGTCCAAAATCTAAATTAGTTCTAACGTTGTCTGTTAATCTACTAAGAATATGTGCTTAATCTCTCGTTACAAGACTCGATCAGTTTGATTCAATTATCTACCTATCGATTTACCTAACTCTCGTTAACCTAAATTGATGATTTTTACCAGCTCATCCTCTCAGTTTGTTGCCCAGTTATGAAGAATCAAATTAAATCACAATAAATTGCAATAAAACACAATCAAAACAATCGTATTAGTCTCAAGAATAAATCAACCCGAAGGCAAGTTTAGATAAAAGTATCAGCACTCTACAAAAAATATTTCTAATCAATCTCCAAAATTTCATACATCAACGAAATTGAAATAACAATTAGAATATGCTTTCAGAATGGATCTCGAAGTCGCGATGTCAGGAAACCACTTTTTCTGGGAAGTACATCGCGTTAAGCGTGTCTCCGTGCCTCTCTTCCTTCGTCTCCTTCCTCGATCGATTGATCTCTAACTAGGTTTTCACTCAGATTTTCAGTAGAGTCTCTCTCTTTTGTAGCTCTTGGCTCTCCCTTTCCTCTGTCACATCATATTCTATTTATATCTTCGAGGCTCTAGGTTAACTTCAGGGTCGAAATGGTACAAACATTCGTCCGAAACTTGAGTTTTTTTGTCAGCACGACGTAGTACACGATCGTGGCCTGTGTTTTTTCCTTTCGATCATGATCGTGGCCCATAGTACACGATCGTGCCCTGAATTGACGCTCTCTGTCACAATCGTGGCCTAGCGTGCACGATTGTGGCCTGGCTGCTTCTGGTTCTTCCTCTTCTGTCATGATCGTAGCCTGTATGCACGATCGTGGCCTATGCTTTTCGGCCCAAAAACTCTTTAACTCTTCTTGTTCTTCCCTGTTTACCTTGCAACACTAGCAAACACATCAAGGTACCTCAAAAATATACAATTTAAGCTCAAAGATTCAAACTAACTAATAAAAACACTAAACATAAAAACTAGCCTAATTAAACTCTAAGTGCAAACTAAACACTTGAATTGACATTAAAATACTTATCAAATCTAACCCTAAAACACAATACAAATTGCAACTATCAACATCCCCACACTTAAACATTTTCTTGTCCTCAAGCAAATAAAACAACAACACATAACAAATATAAAAACACGCAGTGCAGTAATGAGGCAATAGCTTCGACTTCGTGAAAGAAATTTAATCTCGAACACAATAATTTAGTTATGTCAAATCATTTTCATGCAAAATATGTGTCTAGGGGCTTTGAACTAAATATACAACTTAATCGGGACCTAAGTGTTAAATTATTTACCCTTTTCAATTGTACACACAAATTAATAATTTTTCAGTCCATCAAACTTCGTAACTATTCCTAAGTACATTTTTCACGAAAATCCAAGCTTATTATAAGTCCGGTAGGTTTTTATTTACAACTCATTTTATTTCTTTCTTATTTATTATTTTATTTTAATTTATTTTGGTACCTAGCCTTTTACTCGGAGGTAAACATTTGTGATGAATGTCAATCCGGGTTACTCGACTAAGTCAATTGTTCACAGCTTGATTGAAACATCATTATAGCCTTTTTACGTGAAGGCATACATTTGTGATGCGTGTCAATCCGATTACTCAGCTACATCACGTTTTCAATTGACTACTAGTTTTACTCATAACCCGAAGGTCAGCAGAATAATGATTATTGAATTAAACCATTTTTTTATTTATTTGCCTACCTTATAGCTTTTACCTATTCGTTTCCATGAAAAATACTAATTGAGCTATTTAACCTAAAAGACCTCAAATTATGAATGAATGCGACAGTCTATAGGATGCTAAATTTCCACTAAGTCCTAATTAGGTTGTATAATTATCCAAAGGCCCCCTAATTTACTAATTTCGCAAGCTAATGATTTTTCACAGCCTAATAGGCTATGTCCAAAATTTTAAAAAAAATCACTCAATCTAGGCCATTGATAGATTCACACACTTACATTATGCAACCTAATACTATCATACAGTATGCAAAAATTCACATACAAAGGAAAAAAAACACAGAATCCCTCACCACACTTGAACAACACATTGTCCTCAATGTGAGAAGGGACACACACGACACATACTTAAGCAAAATGTGCAAACAGAAATTTAAAATAACAAGGAATAGATAAAATTAACGATAAAAAGAAATATAAAAATAAAAAGTAAAAGTAAAATAAAAAGCACAGAAAAATAAACACACAAGACAAAATAAATTTGGAGCAAAATTTTGGGTTAGATTTGGATCCTAAGGAGATGGAGGTGGTGATCGTATGGGAGGTGGTAGTTGAATACCCTGAGCTTCGAAATACCGATTGAGTCAGCGAATCTCATGGCTCTAGCGTCTTTGTATACGCACCACTTCCTTTAATGTTCTGTTGGTTTTGAATATCACATCTAGAATCGTTGTCCAGTATTGGTCCTATTCTTCTGAGTCCTCGCTCGTTGATGCTTCCCATGCCTTCCTAGTAGGCGTAGAGTTCAAGCTTGCCTGGCCCGTCCTGGTCCGCACATGTGTCTTTTCATTTATTTCCCGCAGACTTATATTGGGGGAGTGAATAATCTCTGCCCGATATAGATGATGGTGGTCAAGGAACTCGGGCAGATGCACTGTTAACCCCTTTCGATCCACACCAAAATGCTCTGCGATGGCGAAAACCAAGTACCCCATTCCAAGATGGCTGCTCCGCTTTCACAGAACTACAGCAAGAGCATTCAACACATGTGTGGATGTGCATATTCGGATACTATGGTCCATGCACCACAATATGAACAGTTCTTTGGTTGTACATTTGTTGGTCTCTGATTTTTCAAAGACCAGATGGCACATAAATTTGTGTAGCAACAAGTATTCATGTGACCGGATAATATTGTTGTGGGCATTTTTGGTGTAAAAATGCTCAATATCGGTAAGCTCGTGCCAGTATTGGGAGGGATGGAAGTCATCATATTGGTCGATAATGGTGGATTTGGGGAATCTACATAAGTTGTACATAATCTCTATTGTTAGCTCCTACGCTCGGCCTCTTAACCAGAACCATAATTCTTTGGTGTTCTTGGGGTCAAAGATCAGGGATGCGAAAAATTCTAAGGTCAACTCCTCATAAATAAGGAATTGAAGCTTAATAAATTGACCCCACTGGATTCTCTCTGCTAAATTTTCTATTCGCTCCCGCACCTCTATCCTATCAAGTATATCAATATCAAAATATTTAGGCACATATATATTCCTAGAGTGAAGGGAACAGAAACGAGTACCTTCCTCCTCAGAGTAGATGGGAAATGAAGCTCTAAAGTTTGCTGCTCAATTCCGCCTCCCCCATCCCGCTACTTGTTGTGGTCTTAAGGCTCTCGTCGGACGGTTTGCTTGATGCAAGGCATGATTGGGTTAAATTTGAGAAATTATCGATGGAAAATTTCTAGAGAGATGTTAGAGCGTTTGGAACTTGAAATTCCAAAGAGATAAAGCAAAAATGAAAGTGAAGTTGAAAGTTAAGAATTGAATAAATAGGTGGTAAAAAGGGTAAAATGGTAAAGTTATCACTTAAAATTTGCATCCTCCCCTTTTTGTTCATTGTCGTAGGCCACGATCGTGGCCTACTATGCCTTGATCGTGGCATGCAGCGTACCAATGAAGGATTTCCTATATCGCAAGCCACGATCGTGACCTGACGAGTCACAGTCGTGGCCAGTGCCTATAACTTGATTTCAAGACTTTCTTCTTCCAGCCCTTTCCTTCTCTCAGTCAATAACTCTTCTTCACTTCTCTTAATACGCTTGTGTACTCTTCCCCATGACTCTAAAATCCTATTCCTCTTTTTGCTTTTATTCATGCAATCCAAAATAAACCTAACTATGAGTTTCAACTAATCTAAATAAATTCAACATGAACTAATTTTTCCATGGGTTGCCTCCCATGCAATGCTTCTTTTAACGTCGGTAGCTCAACGCATCTTCTAAGCTCATGGTGGTTGGAATGATTGATGTGATGGTAGCATTGTCATTAATCTCAAAGTCTAAATGCTTGCTACCATATTGTGACTGTCACCTTCCTTGGAATTTTCTTTATCTCGCCTTCTCCTTCGCGAGTGCTTCTTCCTGAAGAATTTTGTAGGATTTTCAATGTCTTCCCATTCTCCTCGAGGTTCGGGTTTGTTGCGAATAGCTAGAGTTGAAGAAGCTTTGTACTCTCTAACAGTCACTTTGAAGGTCAGTTGCTCCTTCCCTACTCGTAGAGTTAGTTCGCCCCCATCTACATCGATAATTGAGCGCGCAGTGGCCAAGAATGGTCGTCCAAGAATCATCGAAGTCTCCTCATCTTCATTGATATCCAGAATATAGAAATCCATAGGAAAGGTAAAATTACTGACCTTGACCGGCACATAGTGTATAATTCTCATCGGTCTCAGCAAAGTTCTATCGGCCGTCTTAACCAAAAACTTTGTGGGCACTAGCTCTTGTAGCCTCAATTTAAGACTAAGAGTGTAGGGCATCTTATTTATAATTGCGCCTAAGTCTGCGAATGCCCTATCTTTGATAATCTTGTTGATATTGCAGGGGATGAAAAAATACCCTTAATCACCCTTCTTCATTATGTTGGGCACGGTTTCCAGCATTTGCTCCCCCCCTTTTTTGTGACGGATTCTTGTAATTTTAAATTGACATGTATCCATTCCATCACCTCCTCAATTTTTTTTGTTCAATTTCTTGTAACATTTCTGCTTCTTCCTTTCTAGCATATAATTCCCTTTTAACAAAGAATTGGTACGAAAATGTCTGTCAAGTTAATTGCACCGATTTGCTAACATTCTTACTTGGAAGGTCGTCTTTAATTACTTGACTTTCTTCTATGTCCACCTATTCTAGTTCCTTGTGTTGATTCTGACTTATAACCATGATACGCTCCTTTGGGTTCAATTCGGTGTTGCTTAGAAGAGTTCCAGCATTCCGAGTCGACATTGCTTCTGCAAGCTGCCCCACTTGGGCTTCTAAGTTCTGGATAGATGAAGTGTGATTCTTTGTGACTTGCTTGAATCTACTCTCAAGCCTCCTATGTGCTTCCTTAATTCCTCCTATCTTATCCAAAATTTTGTCCAACTTCGAATCCATCGAGCTGATTTTGTCCTGTTGGAAGCTTGATTGTCCTTGGGGTCTAAACTGCCCTCCGTTGTTGTTGTTGGACCAAGAGAAGTTTGGGTGATTCTTCCACCTAGGGTTATAGGTGTTGGAATAGGGATTGTTATCCCCTCCGCGTCCAAATTGTGCCCCAATGTAATTTACTTGCTCCGAGTTATCATCTCTCATCAGATAGCAATCCACTGTATCATGATCCATTTGGCCACATAGTTTACATTTCAATTACGCGACCTTCACTGGAGTTGAGGATGACGCCTTTATATTATTGAGTTATTGTGTCAAATTATCGATCTTAGCTTGCATTTCTGTCATTTGGTTGACAGCGACAACTCCCTTCTGTTCCCTAAAATTAGTTGGTTGCCTACTACGTTCACTAGCCCATAAACAACTATTGGTCGCCATCTCCTTTATTAGCTCCTCTGCTTCATCGACCGTCTTTCTCATTAACGATCCTCCCAACGCTGCATTAATGGTGCCTCAAGTATATGAGTTGACTCCATTGTAAAATGTCTGCAGTAAGAACTCTTTGGGTAGATTGTGATGTGGGCATCTCCTCTGCAAATCCCTGTAACGCTCCCACGCTTTATAGATAGACTCCCCATCACCTTGTTAGAAGTTTGTGATCTCCTTAATAATTTTGGTGGTCTTCGTTAATGGGAATTATTTATCTAAGAAGGCTCGCACTAGTTGTTCCCATGTCGTAATGTTGGCGGGACTTAGTAAATGATACCAAGCTTTCGCTCTATCCCTAAGTATAAAAGGAAATAGCCTAATCCTCACTGTGTCTTCCGACATCAAGTGATACCGAAAAGTATCACAAATCTCGAGAAAACTCACTATATGTGCGTTCGGATCTTCATTTGCAAGTCCGTAGAATTGGACGTTCTGCTACAGCATGTTAAGGAAGGCTGGCTTGATTTCAAAGGAGACCACTTGAACAGATGTTCTAGCCACTCCTTGGTTCGTAGGATTGAATCCTGGCCTCATAAAATCCATAAGGGTCCTCTATTGTTCCCTGCCATGGTTAACTTCTTGATCAATGTTTCTTTGAAATTCTTTAGCCATTTGTACTTTTTCAATTTCTTCTTCTTCTTTTCGCCGAGCTTTCCTAAGAGTTCTTTCTAAACGTGTTATGTTTAAATCGGATTTCTCAATTGCACGACTCGAACCCCTTGTGACTTTTGTGTTCAAACAAGAGTACGAATCCTAAGTAAAATAAATGAAAGAAAATAACAAACCTAATGCCTTAAATTATATAACTAAATTGTCCTTGCCCAGCAACGGTGCCAAAAACTTGTTCGCTCAAGGTTACACATTCTAAGTTTCAATATTTTTAACCTTGGTAATTACCGCAAGCGCACAGGTCATTCTCGTAGTACCTAAGGTGTCGATCCCACGAGGAAGATAACTAGTCCTAAAATCTAACAACAACTAAGTTCGCAAAATCTAATTAAACAACTATTGCAGGAATTAAAACTAATCAAGAATCAAATATGAGAATTTAAATCACCAAAAGAACAAATTGAAGCAACTCACACAAATAATCCGAATTTCAACCTAGAAGTGACCAATTGAGAGAAAGGGGGAATTTATTTGAAATTAAATAAAATCTATCCAATTATAAATTTTTTGAATTAATGGGCCTAGACGGTCCTAGGATGAATTACTCTCTATCGAGTTATAATTTTTAACCCTTATTAATATTCCCTAATTCAAATTATGAAAATTGCAATCTCTCAATACGTAATTTGTCCAAAACCTAAATTAGTTCTAATGCTGTCTATTAACCTATTGGGAATCTGTGCTCGATTTCTCGTTATAAGACTCGACCAGTTTGATTCAATTCTCTACCTATCGATTTACCTAACTCTCGTTAACCTAAATCAATAATTTGTACCGGCTCACCCTCTCAGTTTATTGCCCAGTTATGAGCAATCGAATTAAATCACAATAAATCGAAATAAAACACAATCAAAACAATCATATTAATCTCAAGAATAAAATAACCCGAGGGTGAGTTTAAGCAAAAACATCAACACTCTACGAAAAATATTTCTAATCAATCTCCAAAATTCCATACATCAATGAAATCGAAATAACAATTAGAATATACTTTTTGAATGGATCTCGAAATCATGACTGCGGGAAACTACCTGTTTTAGGAAGTACATCGCGTCAAGCGTGTCTCTGTGCCTCTCTTCCTTCGTCTCCTTCTTAGATCGATTAATCTCTAACTAGGTTTTCACTCAGATTTTCAGCAGAGTCTCTCTCTTTTGCAGCTCTAAGCTCTCCCTTTCCTCTGTCATATCATATTCTATTTATATCTTCGAGGCTTTGGGTCAACATCGGGGTCAAAACGGTCCAAATTTTATTTGAAACTTGAGTTTTTCTGTTAACCCGACGCAATGCACGATCATGGGCCTACCTCCGTTCGGCCACGATCGCGGCCCATAGTGCACCATCGTGCCCTGAATTGACGCTCTCTATCACAATCGTGGCCTAGCATGCAAGATCATGACCTGGCTGCTTCTGGTTCTTCCTCTTCTGTCACGATCGTGGCCTGTGTGCACAATCGTGGCCTATGCTTTTTGGCCCAAAAACTCTTTAACTCTTCCCGTTCTTCCCTATTTACCCTACAACACTAGCAAACACATCAAAGTACCTAAAAAATATACAATTTAAGCTTAAAGATTCAAACTAACCTATAAAAACACTTAAGCACAAAAACTAACCTAATTAAACTCTAAATGCATACTAAACACTTGAATTGACATTAAAATACTTATCAAATCTAACCCTAAAACACAATACAAATTGCAACTATCATATGTGCTAAGAATAACACCCTCAGACAGATGGCCAATCAGAAATGGTAAACCACTATGTGGAATAATATCTTCGGTGCTTTGTTTATTGTGAACCATGCAAATAGAATTTTTTCTTACCTTGGGCTAAATTTTGATACAACACTACCTATAATTCATCCATCTGGATGACTCCCTTTAAAACTCTTTATGGTCTTCCACCACTGATAATTCCATAATATCATGAAAGAACCTCTTCAGTTTATAAAGTTGATAAAAGCCTAGCTACTAGAGATGCCATACTGCAATAGCTTAAGGGTAATATGAACGCCACTAATAATCATATGAAGCAAATAGCGGATTCAAAGAGGAGGGATATAGAGTTTGAAGTAGGAGATATGGTGTTTCTCAAACTCCATCCTTATTGCCAACAATTGGTGTTTAAATAGACCTATCAAAAAGCTTTCCAGTCAATTTTACAGGCCCTATCATGTGGAGGAAAGAATTGGAAAAGTCGCATAGGCTCATGCTTCCTCCTAGTTCTCACATACATCCAATCTTTCATGTGTCACTGTTTAAGAAGCATATAGGTGAGGATCAAATTTCCATTTTTGTCTTGCCACTAATTTCTGACAATGGGAATTTCATCTTGGAGCCGGAAGTAATTTTGAACTCATAGCGGGTAAAAAGAGCATCAAAGTTTATGGAGGAAAGCTTAGTTAAGTGGAAGAGGTCATTGACAGAAGATGTAACTTGGGAAAATTCTCAGGATATGCAAGATCAATTCATGAACCTTAAGGACAAGGATCAACTGGAAGAGGAGATTAATGATACACCTAGAAGGTCCTTAAAGATGCCACGAAAGAATCCAAAATATTTAGATACGATGGAGTACATGTGTAGGGAGCTGAAGACTTGGTCTTGAGTTGTTAAGGTTTGTGAAAGTCATACATTAAATGCTTGCTGAAGATTAGGTTTAGGAGTATTTATTTAAATTCAATAATATGATTGTTATTAGCAATTAGTTATTCCCACTATCTTTTGAGATCCTAGTTTTTAGGAAAAGTAGTTATGTTTCCTCTGTATTTATTTTCATTTGATGGAATAAAGAAGGGAAACTTATTCAACAAAATTTCTATGGTCTTTCTCACCTTGAGTAGAAATTTTTTTATTTCTTAAAATTTATGATTGGGACTTATCAAATATAGTATGTTTCAATTATGGAGCATTATGGCTCATATCATAATGGAAAGACTACAAATATTACTTCAATTTTACAGGTTGAGCATATTTGAATGATTGTAACATAATTTTTGTTAGGAGGAAAACTCCTACAATAAAAATTAAGGTGAAAGGTCTTAGGAAATGGAAAAGTGTCATGATCATATCGCTAGATATCACTTTAATATGAAATGTTGGTTGTCTTTGTATAAACTCAAAGATATTTATTTTCATTTGATGGAATAAAGGAAGGAAGCTTATTCATCCAAATTTCTATGGTCTTTCTCACCTTAAGTAGAAAACCTTTTTTTATTTCTTAAAAGTTATGATTGGGATCTATCAGATCTAATATGTTTCAATTATGGAGCATCATGGCTCATATCATAGTGGAAAGACTACAAATATTGCTTCAATTTTACAGGTTAAGTATATTTGAATCGTTGTAACATAATTCTTGCTAGGAGGGAAACTCCTCGGAAAAAAATTAAGGTGAAAGGTCCTAGGAAATGGAAAATTTTCATGATCATATCCCTAGATATCACTTTAATATTAAATTTCAGTTGCCTTTGTATTAACTCAAAGATAATCCGTAAGGATTACTCACTTTTCACTTCACTCAAACATTTGAGACAACCCTAGAAATTGTGAGCTTTATCTTGTAACCTACAAGCTTGGTTTTCCAGTTGTAATTTAAGGATTTTACTAATTTTCCAATAGTATTTTATAAGAAAGTTCCCTATCATGTCTCAATCTTCTAGCGAATCTTCTAATAAATTAAGTTCGTCATCAAGAATTAAGCATAAAGAGTCTTTGATAAATGTAAGTAAGCTTAAAGGTGACGGAGAATGGCCTTTAACCCTTGAGTCATTACACTTGAGTATAGATTCCTTCAAAGCAATAAAGTTTAAGAAGCGATTTAAACCAGTAGATTTGAGGAGATGCTCACAAAGTTTAGTATCATACCTGTTTGCCTAGGTGAAGAATTCCTTTAAATAGAATAGCTTGTCTTTCCCTAAATATAGTAAACTTAATACTTTGATAATTTTAATAATGAAATACAACTTCCTTTGATATGTAATTTACAACATTCTTTTAGATATAGGTATGAGTCGAAGTTAGTTGGTTTCATTTTCGTTGAAAACCATAGTCTATTTTATGGTTTCCAGCCATTTGTAAGATATGGAACCATCAACTAGCTTATTCAGATATATGCATCAACTCAAGCTTGCAAGTAAGTACACATGGTAGTATATTTTAAATAAGCAACTGAAGATGAGTTTGTCTACTTTACCACAAGGTACTTTTAAATAGAAGAAGGAATTTATCTTTTTGAGCTTAGATAACAAAAGCTAATGGAGCTTTAGATTTGTGTGAGGGATGTGAGTCCTTATTTTGTTAAGAGGTATAAGAGTTAGAACATTAATCTTGTTTTCTTCTAGATAAACAATTTTCACTTCATTTCAAAGATATAATAATCTTTGAAAACAACCTTTCTACTAGTTAGGGGTAAAGTTGCATACTACTGAATATCCCCTGATCCCATTTATCAGCCTGACTTTTATTGGATTATTGTTGTTGTTGTTGTTGTTCCAAAGATACAATACTCTATAATGAGACACTCATAGAAGCTTGTGTTTCAAAAAAAGAAACATTTATATTAATTTTTCCTATTTCTCTTTGATTGTGTTTAAATTTCTAATTGTTTAACATACTTCTTTATAGTATTAATATGAATATGATTGAGTTGATAAATAAGGAGACTAGAAAATGGAATGGCAAAATATTACGACTCTTTGTAAAAAAGAAAGGAATGTTCCAATAGGCCAGGAGTTCATTCCCATTCAGTTGAGAGATATTATGGCTCTAGCTAAGGTGATTATCAATACTGTGGCCATAAAGGCCAAACCTATTAATTTGGTTATATAGGTCAAAACTTCAAGGTTAAAGAAGATATCTTTTTTCATCATTGGAGTGTGAAGGTGACCAACTTTGTCTTTGATTCAGAAAATATCAACTCTTAGGTCTGTAGAAGTATGGTCCTCTTAGAGGACCATAAATAACTCAATAGAAGATAAAAAGGCATTTATAAATATTTTACAAAAATAAATGTGTATATTACTTTTATCCTTATATTCTTCATCTAATATTGCTTTTATCCTTTTATTCTTCAACTATCTTCAATTTTCTAATTGATTAACAAATTTCTTTTTAGTGTAAATATAAATATGATTAAATTAATGAATAAGGTGAATAAAAAAGGGAGTGACTGTATTATAGCTCCTTCTAAAAAATACTAAAAAGGGCATTCTATTAGGCTAAAAGTTATTGAGTCAAGAGACATTATAAATCTTACTAAGGCAACTATTAATACTATAACTATTAAGGTTAAAGTTGTTGGTGGGAAAAAAAGTTTAAGGTTGAAAAAGATATCTTTTTCCTCACTAGAGTATTAAGGTGACCAACTTTGTCTTTAATTTGGGAACCATCAACTTTCAAGTTTGCAGGGGTATAATCCTACCAAAGGAGCACAATATGTCACAAATAAGATCTTTTTTATTTTCATGTTCACAACCCCAAGCATTTAATTTTTCTTCTTTATTTTATATATAAGCCCCTAACCTTATTGACGATTTATATAGAAAGGGTTGCCATTAAATTAGAGAGGTTAGCCTAGACATATGTTCAATTTGCCAAGAATAATGACAAGTTGATCAAAGGCATTAAATACCTTTTAATAGGAGAAAGAAAAGGACACCATAATGCTATAATATGCAAACAAGGCACTTTAACTTAACAACTAAAAGCTCACTACCACCAACATCTAACTTAATGAGGCACTGTAAACCCAATCCATCAATGACTAAAAATTGCAAGTTTGACATGACTTTATATAGAGTTACACATTTGATTTATTAAAATATAATAAAATGGCTGGCACTTCCTTTGAAGGCTTTGATGGCTTCCAAAAGTTATTAAGAATCAATCAATCATACCTATTTTGGCAACCTGCAAGTTTAAGATATCTTTTATGGATTGCAATTTTACAGAGCAGATTGCATATGATGAAGTCATTAAAGACATGACTACTCTATAAAAGAGCTTCTAAACTAAGCATTGGATGTTCTCTTATCGAAATAGGTCGTCTTCATAAGTATTGATCCTCCTAGTTTATGTAAGCATATTTTGTAACTTAGATAATCCTTTTTGGGCTACAAAGCCTTATAAATTCATTTTTGTTTTTTCACTCTAAATATATATGTTAATTTTTGCTAGCATTTTTATATGTTATCACATTTTCTTTAATGTGAATTTTTTGTGGTTGTGCAATGATCATTAGCAAAGATGTGCTCCATATATATTGAAAATCTTAAATTTTTTTAATTTATAATAGTTTTATTAGTTTCATATTTTTTTGGCACTATAAATCTTACTTCGTCTTAAGTGTATGATTGTTATTGGTAAGTCCGTATCTCTACTCATAAATATAAACTATTTAGTGTTTGATCATCATTGGTAGTTTAATATTTTCTTTTTGCTTATAATGCAAACTTTAACTCATCTTTGATGTGCAATCATTATTAGCTATGTTGCAACTTGCTTTTCCTTTATCGTGTCTAGTTCTCCTTAAAATTGTTGAACATTTAATGATGACATAAATCTTTATACCATTAAGTTTTATACATTTGATTCAACCAGAATGAGTGCCTTAACATTGGATGTTAATCTAAAAGTTAACTCCCTTATATATGTTCTCAGTATGGTTAGGTATATCTAAAGTATGTAGTACAGTTTTTCTTCCTACTTATCCTTTACTTGCTTAAAATTTGTCTTCAGAACTTAGAGAATAGTTTCATTGGCTACTTTTGCCAAACCATTATTTTTTTGTGAGCCATTAATGTGAAATATTCTTTTATACCCATTATTTTCTCAAAGTTCTGTATATTTTAACTACTGGTAATAGTGGAAAAGGTTCACATTAAACTAAATTTGTGAATTAATCAATAATAATAATAATAATAATAAATTTGATTTATCTAAACATGTGGGTAACAAGACCAATGATGCACATCCCATGTGGCACAGAAGGTATAGGATGAGAAATGAAAAATTAATCAACCACTTGTATTGTGCGATTATTAATGTGTGTGCAATAAATTGCACAAAATGACAGTGCAGGTCAAAGTCCGCAGTCCGACGTTCCAGTCAAGGAAAGCTAATATGGAGCATATTGTGAGTGACCTAGACGGTCCTCTTAATCTCTGTGTTATTTTTATTCTTATTATTTAATTGTGAAGACATAATGGTGGGAAAATAGGATTGTGTTTTATATGACTGTAGATTTCGGACAGAAGGTCCGATGAATCGAAGTGTTGTGACATAGAAGTGTTTTATGTGTTTGTGAAATGTGTATATGCCTAATAGTGATGTGACTGTTAATTGAAATTGTGCCTAAAGTATAAGATTGATGTATAGTGCAAGTTGATTTCAAGAATAATAATCAATACCCTGGTGATATCAGTAGAATAGTTTATGAGGCGTTAGAAAATAATATGGGGTCATCCGCCTTATATTGTGATGGAGAAGGCATAAAGGAAATGATTATAAGCTAGAATAATTTGGAATACCGTTAGTGAGTAAAATGAATTTATAATCCGAATACAGAGATTTTCAGAAGACAGATAATTTTTGTAGATCACATTGAGGTTATGACATATATTAAAAATGATTTGCAAAATAAGTGTGCTAACATTGAGCAGAAGTGAAATAAACGATTTGTGCCAGGGTGAAATTAATTAGCAATACCGGAGTGAATAAGAGAAATTTAGTTGATATTAAGTACTCAATATAAAACTATGATGATAGTAGGATTTTGAAAGTGTGAGTTGTTTTATAGTTATCTGCTTCACACAATGTGTCATGGGGAGTATCGTTATAATCCGACATATGTGTTATTAAGATTTAAAGTGAAAAGTGAAACTCATCAAGAGAATAGTTCAGAAAGTGTAATATGTGTATAAACAAGAGATTGATAAATCTCTCAACTGAATCAACTATGATTCTTAGAAGAAAAAAAAAGTAAACGAATAATGAAGTGAGTAGGAAATGGATAAGAAAGTACATGAATGGTACCCCTACCTATTTCCTTAATCAGTAAAGAAATGAATTTCGAGGACGAAATTTTTTGAAGGAGGGGAGAATTGTAACATCCCGTTTCCATAGAACGGGTCGGACCAGAGAAACGGGTCCAAGTGAGGTCAA
>JANQBM010617809.1:0-37362 GCA_025594535.1 Erythroxylum domingense | reverse complement strand
AAATGATTTCAATTGCTTTATAAATGTTGCATTTATTGCTTCTTGAATGATTGAAGTATATGTTATATGTTGGTACACGAATCTTGTTGATGAATTATGAAATGATGATAGAAATTGTTTTGAAATATATCATGCTTATGAAAAACCATGTTTTCAAAATGAGCCATTTTGGGCAACAAGTTTACAAGTTATGAAATACATATTATGTGGGTTTGGTTTGGTCCATTCTGTATGTCAAGTACACTTTGACTAAAGGCTTCTCCCACCTACCCGCAAGTGGCATGGAGCTCCTTCAAGGACTCCCTCATGTTTACAACTACGCAAAAACCACTATGTGGGATTGTGTTAGTTCGTTCTATTCATGACTACACAGGACCATTTCACGGGAATGTGTTAGCTCATTCTATTTATGGACCTCCCAAACAATTTGATGTGTTTATTTGGAGTATGAATTTGTTGAAAAGTTTGAGAATTTAAGTAATGCATGTCTTTTGTTGTTTATGATGTGATTGACAAGTTTGATAATTTAGGAAATACATGTTTTATGGTTGTAAAGCATTTTACTGCGGAAATGAATATTTTCAATGGTTTTGCTTGTTTCTCTGCTATAAACTTGTTACCCACGAGCTTGTAAGCTCACACCCATTCCTCCCTATCTTCAGGTGATGAACAAGAGATCAAGTAAGAGAGAGTCAAGGCATCACTCCAAATCAGCATGTTTTTGTTTTTAAGTTAGTGTAGGAATATTCAAGGCTTTAGCCCCATTTCAAGTATCAATCATATGTATATGTTGTATTTTTGGATTATGAAACCAATGATGTATTTGGGTATTGAAATGCCCATTAAAGCTTTATCAAACTCGTTTCTTTTGAAGATTAATGAAATATATGTATGTTTTGCTCATGATTTTCCAAGCTTCCGCATTGCATTTTCAAGAATTTCATATTGGTAAAATTTGTGTTTTGACTTCAGGGGAAAAACTATATTAATATGGGCAGATTTAGGCAAATTGTCTTTTTGGAAGTTGTAGTTTATCCTTTTAGCCTTCCAATGCTGTAAAGTATGTAAATTTTGGCTATCAGAGTTGAGAGATATGAGCATTTTAAGTGGTGATGTTTCATAGGAGGTATGCAGGACATTTTATAGCTTTTCTATTTTGATCTTATAGAATGAGAGAATGTGATGTCTTAAGGGGAAGAATTAGTGTGATGAGTTAGAGAGGAAATGAAGTGATAAAAGGAGTTGAATATGTATTGAATTCTGAAGAATGCTTTGACATGATCAATAATTGAGGATGAATGTGTTTAAGTATGAATGATGTTTCGTTGGTTATGATCAATGATCTTGTATGATGTGTTTTATGGATGTTTGGAATTAAAATGGAAGTGAAAATGATGAGGAAAATGAGTTAGGAATGATAGATATGTATAAGATGGGCCATAATAGTTTGTAGGAGTTGGAAATATGAAATTTAACCCGTAACTATCCGTTAGACGGACTTGGTGTCCATTGGGCGGACCTTCTCAGGTGTTTTAGTGTTTCTGCTTAGTGCATGTCCCTTTAAAGGGACTTCATGTCCACTAGTCAGACCTCCTCGGGTTTGTTTGTGTCCCAGCTCAATTCATGTCCATTTGAAGGGACGTATGTCCGTTGGGTGGACCTTTTAGAGACAATTTTAAAAATATGCAAATTTTTACCCTCAAGATGGCAAAATCTCTCTTTGGGGTCTTCATAGAAGTTGTAGAAATCGAAGTTCTATTCAAAATTGTACTTAAATGGTCTTAATCCAACATCCCTAGTGAAAGTCACGCTTTTTGTCCCAAATCATGTACATTTTATAAATTGTGGGCTTATCATGACTTACCTATGGTACATTTAGGCTTGAATGGAACTTGAAATGTACTTAGTTGGTTATGGAAGTAAGCGATAAATTGAATGATATGTTTAAGTGACGATTGAGGATATAAACATAAGAATAGATTGTCATTTATCAAGCGCTCAATTATGAATGCTGGGATGTTATAAGGACCTTACAAGGTAATGTGCTCAAGTATAACTCATGAACATTGGGTTCCAGAAATGGGGTCCAACATCATGCAACTACATGTTAACACAATGCCAACCTAATAAAAAATGAACACAATGAAAATGTATAGTTCGCACACATATGACATGCCAATACATACACGTCCCCACATTTAAGCAACACGTTGTCCTCAATGTGAGAAACTAAACAGAACATACAAAAATAAATAACAATAAAGAAAAGATTAGAGCAAGAAACACTTATGAAAATTAGGGTAGTGATAATGTAGGTGAAGGAATATAAACTTCTTAAACATTGAAATACTTCAATATCTTCTTTTTGTCATGTCGCAGTTGACATTGGTGGCATGCAAGCTCTTTTATTTGTGCCTCCATAGTGTTCAAGTGCTCCGCTATGTTCTTGTTATTTTCTTACACTAAGTTGAAAACTTTTCCCAGCCTTGCTCTTCATCTTCGTTAGTTTCTTCATTAGATAAGACTTTTGTTTGAAGTGTTGCCAGCTCGAAAATAGAGCTTGCTTATCTAGTCTTATATTTCCTTTGTGATTTCGAGCTAATATCTCAAAGTGTTATATTATAGACCTCTAAGATCTCAACTCGCCTTAAATGTGTATAGTTTAGAAATTCAAGAAAAATTGTAATTAGTCCATTAATAGACACACCAAGAAATTGAGCAAGTGCAATAATAAGAAAACCCATGCCAAGATAGCTATTTTTCTTATTAAAAATAGTAACTATTGTTTGAAAAATGTGGGTTGAAGTACAAATTATGACCTTATGATCTATGCACCAAAGTATAAATCATTCTTTAAGAGAACACATGTTACTTTGAGATTTTGCAAACATGGTGTGACATAAATTTATGCAATAACAAATGTTCATGACTAAGAATAACAATATCATGTGCATTTCTCACAAAAACGTCATCCAACCCTGTTAATTTCTTCCAGTATTGCTCAGTATGAAAATTATCATATTTTTCAATAATATTTTATCTAAGAAATCCACCCATTTCTTCTATAATATGATAGTCCAAATCATAAGGTTGGCTCCGTAATGGAAACTAAAAATTATCTAATTTTTATGACTTAAATTATAAAGTGGTGTAACATGCGAACAAATTTTTGCACTTAAAGTCTCAATCTTTTCTTTCAAACCTAGATTTTATAAGATATTAAAATCAAAATATCGTTATGTAGTAACAATTCTAGAGCAAAAGGTTTGGAATTTTATACCTTCTTCTTCTTCTTTATAGATTGGAAAAGGTATCCAAAATATGCCACCCTATCATATCACCATCCACCAAAACTTGATCTTTCCTTTTTGATGTTGAGTGTTTGGCAAGTTGTTTGATTCTTAACGCCATGAATGTGTATAAAACCTGGAAAATTAACTAAGAAACATAACAAAAATACACAATAAGAGAAAATTGAATCTTGTAGCATTCACTCAAAAGAAGTGATTTTTGGGTGGAAATCACTAGATTTGTGTAAAAAGAATGTTCATCTAGGTGAAAGATGAAAGAAAATGGTGAAGAACCAATTAACAAGAAATAAAGATTTAAGATAAGTGGAGAGCTTGGAAGGCGGTAGCAAGGTTTAGAAAGAGAAGTTAGATGTAGAAGACGAGAAAAGATGTATTTAAACGGTTAAGGTTAGAAAAGTGGGGTAAAATGATGTTTAAGAGGTTTGGGGCATAAGTGGTGTCTTATACCACTTGGCACAATCATGCATCCCTCACTTGTCATAATTGTTTATGAGGCACAATCTTGACAAAACATTACCACCCTAGCCACATGGTTGGAATTAGCCAACCTTGTCCTGTTTCACTCATTTTTCTTCATATAAACCTAGGAATATGTTCCCTAACCTATAAGAACTTAAAATGAGAATTAACAATTTAAATCACTCAAAAACATCCAAATAAGAATATAAATATTAGAATTTAAGAAAAAACTAACTAACATAGTATGTTAATTTTTTAACTTGAAAAAAATAATATGAAACATTAATCTTTGGTTGCCTCTAAATTAGTACTTCTTTCACATTATTAGCTTTATGTACCATTCATGTCTACCCTCAATCTGGGTCTATTATAATGGGCTTGTTTCCACCTGTTTCACCCCATGATGGTTTAACTGTAAGATAATAAGAAGAACATAACTAATCAAATTAAGAAAACTCAGTAAGTTTAGTAGTGTCCTTTTTCATAAAAAACAATCAATAAAATAGGGAATGATGAAAATCCCTGAATCATCAATTTATTCTAACACTTTATCCTGTAAGAACAGGAACTACTCTTCTTCTTCCATAATCACCATTGTTCCTTATTCTTCGTTCTCTTTGTGAACAGAGACTTCCTTATCATCTTTAACCATTATTACCTCTATCCTCAATTCTTCGCTTTCTTCTTAAACGAAAAGTTCATTCATGTCATTGACCTTTTCCTCCTTGTCACTCTAAGGCATTAATAGGCACTAATAACTTGCTATATCTAGTTTAATGTCTTCATTCAAAGAAAAACTCTCTTAAAGGCATGGTGGCTAGCTTCACCATTGGCAAGATCTTCCATTATAGATTTAGATGAAGCGTAATCATTCAATACATTAGTGTCTCCATTATGAATTATAAGTATGCTCATATAGTGCAATCTGAGGCTAATTTTGCAAGCAATATGGATTCTCTCGTACATAATCTAGTGCCTGACATTGAAATTATGGTGGTTACCTAAAATATGTCATAACACAAAACGGATGTCGATTGTGCTTCGATTTTACTTAGAATGCTTCCCATATTCCTTGTTAAAAATTCATTGGAAAGTTTCTCCATTTAAGCCTCCGAGTTATAAAGAAGAGAGGAGTGGTCTATTATGAATTGATCAAATATAGCTTCAATCCTCCTCTCACTTTCCTACTTATCAAATTCAATCCTCCTCTCTCTTTCCTACTTGTCAAATTTTTATATTAACTTGTCAGGCTTGGAGCTTAGCATGTTCATCATTTGATCCAACTTTGACTCCAAAAAGTTTGTCTCCAAGGATCTGAGCCTATCCTATTAGAAACTTGGAAAAATTTATGCACTCATGTTGTCACCTGCATTATTAATCTATGAAAAATTTGGGTGGTACGACCACCCAAGATTATATATGTTATAGCAATTCACATCTATTTTATCATGCCTTCATTCGATTAGAAGAAGGGGACAATAAGTTATACAGTTGAAGTTTCTATAAAAAAATTTTTTTGGAACTTACACTCACACAAGAAAATATCAACTCCTTAAATCAAAGGAATTCAAATTGTATAAAATGCTAATTAGTCCCCAGTAATGGTGCCAGAAGCTTATTGAACAAGTTTTATATAATAATAAAAATCCCAATTCTGTAAGTATATGCATCGTATCTTATACTATCAAGGGTATCTTCCCTACGAAGACTATTAAACACCTAAACAACTTGAAAAGAACTTTGTCTAAAGTACTAAGAATTGATTTGAATTAAAATAAAATTTTAAATTAAAAATTGATAAAAAAACAAAAAAAAACAACGAAATAATTGAGTTGCCAATGAAATTAATATTGATCAAGTTAAACCCTTAGGAACTATTATATCCTTATTTTGTTTCCCTTAATCTTGTTGATTTATTTTATGTTTGATATGAGATATCATAAGGTTTTGACCACTCTCTCTTAAGATCTAATCATATAACCTAATTGAATTTGATATTTATAGAATTGTAATATCTTGATTAAGAAAACTACTCCCAACTTATTCAATTAAATTTGAAGCAATCCTATAGATAATTAATTTCAAACTTAAGATCTCAATTTAATTTTTCGTTAATCTAATAATTATAGGTATATTAACTACCTACTCTTATTGCACACCTTAACACTAATGAATTTCTATTTATTATCAAGTATATGCATGACAATTATCATAAACATTTATCAATGTATTTAATTCAATAAGAAATAAGGTTCATAAAATAATTCCAGAATAATCCCTAAATATGAATTTAGAAATCCATAATCATGTTATATGTCATAGAAATCCAAATGCACATTCAAGACTATGAAAGAATTAAAGGGAAAAGGAATAAAAACTGATGGAAGCCTTAATCTAGAATCCTGGAATTTCTTTAAAACTCTTATTTGATCCTTTTGCTTTGATTGACTTTTATATAGTGGTTGCTACCTCTTTTTGTGTTTTTTTTTTGTTTTTACACTATTCTTAAGGCAGCTAGGATTCTTTCTAGGGTTTCACCACTTTTTTTATTCCAAAATAGCCCAAAAAACTCAAACTTTAGAAAATATCGTGCCTAAAAAACCCTTCTAGCATAATCGTGCCCAACGTGGTTGATTCCTCTCTGTCACGATAGTTTATGGTGTCACGATCATAATAGAGAGCCATGTAATGTCCCATGTACTCTTGGCACGATTTTGTCATCTTTTATACATCCCACATCTTCTCCATTCTTCAATTTCCTATTTCCAAACACTTAAAAACATATAAAGCGCTAATAATAACACAATTTTAAGCATATATATATGACAGTCATCTAAGAAACACTTAAAAACATACTATGATCTACATCTATCAAAAATCCAAGGGGAACTTAAATTTTTGGTGCGATCGAGGGATTGTTAATTAATTCTTTACTTTCAGGAAATTTTTAATAGCCACTTCTCATACATAGGAGCTCTATCAAGCGTCCTTCTAATGTATCAACTACTTCTTTGCTAGTTGCTTTAAGGATCAATACAAAGTACTATAGCTAGTACAATACTTCGGATGACTTTGGTTTGTGTCTTAGTTTACAAATTTAAAGACTTACAAGGAATGAATGTTTTATGGTTTTCATTTACAATTTTTGGCTCAGATTTTCCTTGTTGCTAGATTAAACTGGCAATTTGGTATAAGTGATGAATGGTTTTCAATTGGAGATTTTTTGATTTTAACTATTCTTAGTCAAGTAAATGTAATATTTATAAGATCTTCTATTTAATAGTCTTCTCGTACACTGATGTTTCATGTTGTCTTTGATATAGTCCGTATCATGATATTTCTGAAAAATTAAATTAAGTATGCATATCCTTGAAATGAATTTAAATCACTTAATAACTAACCTTGAAGGAGCTTTCATAGTTTTCTAATGAAGAACTGTAGGCTACTTAGGACATTCTAGCTTATGCATTAGTAGTTACTCTGATAACTTTTTTATTTTTTATAGTCTTCTTTCATACCAGTTATCATGTTAGCTATAAAATTATGTCCTGACGGAATGGAAGCCACACTCTTTGCAACCCTTGTGCCCATATCAAATGGAGGGAGTGTACTTACAGGGTTAATTGGTATTGGTCTAACTCAAGTTTTCATAATCACTAAGGATAACTTTCTTGCTCCTATTCCTTATATTCTTTGACAATATTTCCAGATATATTTCAATTTATGAAGTTTTTCTCCAAATTGTTTTGTATACAAATTATAAGGAATGTTTTTCTCCGTATTGTTTTTTTATTAATCATAAGGAATGCTTAAATAATTATTAATATTTTTTAAGGAAAAATGGCCAACTATTAATGTTACACTACTTTTATTGGAACAATTTGATGATAATTATCTAATTTTACTTAGATAAAGAATGCTACATATTTTGAATTAATAATGTTTTTAATGATTTAATTTGATAACAATAACCAATTCATAGAGGAAAAAAAATATTGATATAATATATGCAAAACATTGTTAATTGTTCAATATTATGAATTATGCAAAAAGTTGTAAAAAATGTTTGACATGATTTTTACATACATGTAGTTAAAAGAATAACTTATGAAATTACAAAAATGAAGTTACGATATTTCACTTACAAAACTACAAAAATGTAGTAAATCATATATCAATACAAATATAAATAACATAGCTAAAAAGTATTGTTTATATTTTTTGTTACCTATTATGTGGCATCAATTTTTTTTGGCTAATATTAACTTATACTCGATATTTAGCAATGGATTTTTAGTTTTTTAAATATAAAATTCTTTTGTAGTTAATAATAATTGTCTACGATTCTACGAGACATCGCTTATAGTTTTTTGCTATAAGAAATTGGCTATGTTTCATGCTACAAATAATTATACACAATATTTTTGACAAATTGACCAAACTTTTTTTTGTTGCATATAATTTTGTTTGTCGTAGTGCAGTGATCTATATCATTAAAAACAAAGGTATAACAAATGTCAAGATTTTATGTAACTTTGTATAATTAAAAATCAAAATACATATATTTTTCCATTCGGTTAATTGTTGCCACCTTCAATTTGAATATACGTCAGAAGATTGTCCCACAAAAAAAAACGATCTAAGTACTTGTACCTTGCTACACATACCTAACTCTTGAAAAATGAAATTTCTAATTCTTTCAAGTTTTTCAAAGCTTAAACCTAAACCTCTGACAAATCTTGCTAAAAAATACTTTAATTTTTCTAAAATTGCCTTAATACATCAACCAGGTTCTTTTAAATTTGTTCAAATTCCTTTTTAATTTGACAGAATATATTCAATAAATATAGTATGATATGATTATGCAACTTATTCCCCTAAACCATTCAATGACCAAGTAAAGTTATAAAAAATTACACTAATTTAGTACACATAAAATGGCTTCACTTTATAGTATCCTTATTCACTTAGATTGTATTGCCTTGATATTCCATTGAATAGTATTTATGCCCTATGTTATTCATTTTGTTATTTAATGCTTTTCTTGACTTTCATTAAACCATTTGCATCACTTTGCTCTTCCTTTAAACTTGACCTTTCATATTTTAGTTGATTCTAAAGTAATTGAGCTACCAATATCAACAAAAGTAAAATTATTAATAACCATATATTTTGTTATCATAAAAAATATGAATTAGACCCTTATTTAGTTCAATAGAATATTTGATAATCAAAGTAACTTAGAACTGTAAGTATTAGAAAGTATTTAAAAAGTTATACGGAATTTATGATGAACCAAGATGCACAACTCTCAAAAAATGTTATAAAAATTTTAAATGTAGGCCATTTAGAAACAAATTTTATGAAATGAAAGAAAATAAAGAGTCTACATTTAGGTATATATTTCTTCTTATTAAAGGAATAAATTAATGGAGTTTCACTAAAGAGACCAGACTTTCCTTACACACTATTGAAACATAGTTTCTACCTAAAAATCTTTTTAATACAATCATTGTAGCTAGAAATATTTATTTTATACTTTAGGGTCACATAAAACATTGAAAGTGAAGAGTAAGATATGAACTTATTAGGAAGACTAATATGTGCTTAAATTTTGATTCATTTGATCTACTACACTTAGTGATTAATACCGTAGAAAAGCTTAGGATACTCAACCACTTCAAATATGAAAGAGCTAAAGTGACCTGAAAGCATATTCATTAAAGCCATCTTCTCAATGTCCATACTCTCTTGATTCATGGAGAGAGAAGAAGAAGAGGATTAACGAAGAAGAGATAAGATAGAATGTGAAGTGAACAAAAAAACAAGAACCATCTCACAGCCTTACATTAGTATACATGGGCGTTAGATCTCTTCTTATGCTCGTGTATGAGGTTGCATGGGTGTGAGACTGTGAGAAGCTTCTCATTGCCATGAAAAGATACTCATGGGTGTGAAAAAGCATGTCACACTCATGAGTCCCTTCTCACACTCGTGAGAAGTCACTCACGGGCGTGAGAAGGGTCCCATTTAAACCTAGTTTTTAACTATAAAGGGGAATGTTTGTGACGACTGAAATAACTCACTCAGGATAGAAGTGACTCAATCATTTTTCTTCATTTTTTCTCAACTTTCAACACCAACATAGGCTATGGTGACTGAGTCTTGGACATTAAAAGAGAATATGGAAGGCTAACTTCCTGACACTAGTTCAAAGGTGAAATCGATGCCTAGGATGCACAGTTAAGCTTATCTTATCTTTTTTTAATGTTGGATCTCTCTTTTAGAATTGTTTACATTATCCTTTGTTTAATCAATTTTGGTAGTCATGTATGGATAATCATATTCTCGTTATCGTTAGATTGTTTATATTGTGAACCCATTGCTAGAATTGTTAATATAATTCGTAATTGTAATATTTGGATTCGTATGGAGCAATTAATGGTTTTTAATCATTAGGGATAATATAGTCTAGGTTAAATGACCCGAACTTGTGTAGTTGTTACTTAGATTCGTCCATTTTCCATTTCGTAATGCGATTGCCTAATTGAATCTAGAGATCCTAGGTTACTTGGTTGTTAGGTTTAATTAATGATCGTATCTTAATTAAACACGACCTAAAGGAAAATCATTATTAACAGATACGACTGATAGTTCTAGTAGAGAGGTGAAAACATTATAACAATGAAATATATTTAATTATGCGTAGGCCAAGATTGATCCGAGAATCAAGTTTCACACATATTCATCACTTTTATCATTTTTGACTATTTTCTTTGATTTGTTCTCATTAGTTTAAATTAAATTATTTTCCCAATTACATCATATAAAAAAACCCTTCTCATTTCCTTTATAAATTATTTTTATTACAAAAATTAATTAAACATTCCCTGTGAATACGATCCTGCCTCACTACAACTACAAATTTTAGTGTGCAGAGTTAGGAAAATTTTACAGTGCACACGACACTTGTTATCAAATTTTGATGCCATTGCAGGGAGTGTGGTCATTTAATTTTTGTTTTTGATTTTAGTTAATGTTTTATGTATATATTTGTTTATAATTGTTTCTTTTCATTATTTGTTAAATTTTAAACATTTATTAGTGTCGGTATATGGTAGTAACAAGATCTACTCATGGAGAACCTGAGCAACTTGATCCGAAAATCGAAAGGATATTCCAGAGGTTATGAAGGAAAGCAAGAACAACTCCAAGAGTCTACAAGTATTTAAATTAGAAGAAATAATGGCAAATCCAAGAACACTATGGGAGTTGCTGCACCAAACTTAACCCAAAGGCCCTTATGCATTACATTTCCTAATTTTGCTGAGCATGTTACTTTTAAACTTAACTCTGGATTAATACATTTGTTGCCTAATTTTCATGGCCTTATAGGTAAGGATGCATATAAGCATCTTAAGGACCTTGATGTGGTTTGTCTTAAGCATGAAGCCTCCAAGGGTGACAGACGAGCAAATTATGTTGACGACTTTTCCATTTTCACTTAAAGACGCAGAAAATGACTGGTTATTTAATCTATCAGCTAGGAGTGTAAACACGTGGATATAGATGAAGCAGTTAATCTTGGAAAAATATTTTCCACCATTAAAGATAGCAAGTATTTGGAAGGAAATCTGCAGCATAAAGCAACAAAATAGAGAGTCCCTTATGAGTAATAGGAGCGCTTTAAGAAGTTGCGCACTAGCTGTCCCCATCATAACATATCCGAGCAACTTCTTATCTAGTATTTCTACAGGGGATTCATGCCTATGGAGAGGAGTTTGGTTGATTCAATGAGCAGTGGAGCATCGTGTGAAAAGACTCCTATGGAGGCTAGTATTTTGATTGAGTAAATGACTACTAACACTTAACAATTCAGCACTCACAACGATGTTTGTCGTGTAAACGAGGTAAATACTTCATCCATTGAACATCGTTTAGATGAGCTAACATCTTTTGTTAGAAAACTTGTAGTTAGACAGGCACAGGTAAAGACATGTGGAATATGTACAAACACAAGACATCCGACTAATGAGTGTCCGATATAGCAAGAGGGAAGTATGGAATATGTAAATGTTGCAGGAGAGAATTTTCCTAACTAGTATAACCCTTACTTCCAGATGTATAACCCAAGCTAGAGGGATCATTCCATCTTGAATTATGAGGGGAATAGGCAGTAAAACTACTTCCCAAATCGACCACAAGGATCGCAACAATTCCAACAAAGACTACAAGTTTCTTCCTTAAATTCAGGTACATCTTTGGAAGATTTGATTAAGTCCATTGCTAATAACACTATACAATTTCAGTAGGAAGTAAAATAGAGCTTCCTAAACTTGGAACACAAAATGGATCAGATGGAAATAAGGATTGATAGTCTAGAGTCACAAGGTGGAGGGCAACTGTCATCACAACTAGAGATGAATGTGAAAATTATTAATGCAATCACCTTCAAGAGTGGTAAGAAGCTTGAGGACCCTAAAAACATTACTCAAGGAATGGCTAATGAAGAAGATATTGAGGTGGAGCTTGAAAAAGAAAGGGATATGCCATCAAACTCAAAGGTCAATATTGAATTCTAAATTGTTCAAAAGACCAATCCACCACCTTTTCCTAGCAAGTTAGCAAAGTTAAATAAGGAGGATAAGGATAAAGAGATCTAGGAGACCTTTTAGAAGGTTGAGGTGAACATTCCACTATTAGAAGCAATCAAGCAAGTGTTGAGGTATGCAAAATTTCTTAATAAATTATGTATGAATAAGCAAAAGTTAAGAGGTAATGAAATGATTAGAATGAGTCAAGTTATTTCTGCAGTTTTTAGAAAGAAAATACTTCCTAAGTGTAAGGACCCAGACATGTTTACTATTCCTTGTAAAATTGGTATTATTGAGATTAAACAAATTATGCTAGATTTAGGAGCATTGATTAATGTTATGCATCGTTCCATATATGATTCTTTGAATTTAGGGCTACTAGAATAAACTAATATCACTATACAATTGACTTATCATTCTAGTGCTTAACCAGATGAGGTGATTGAGGATATGCTTGTGCAAGTAAATGACTTAATATTTCCTACTGACTTTTATGTGATTGACATGAATGATGAAATTTCCTATACTGTACCTCTCTTACTAGAACGATCATTTCTCAACATGACCCAAACTAAGATAAATGTGCGTGAGGGTATCTGCAGAATGGAGTTCGATGGGGAATTACTCATTTCAATACTTGTTATGTCAATAATCACTCCTATAATGAACATTCTATTTTTGCAATTAATGTGATTGACCTTTCAGTGTAGGAAAATTGTAAGCAAAAACATACAAATAAACAAAAAGCAATTTCCACAAGAGAGAAGGCCAAAGCTTTCAATATCTCATCAAAAAGTTTTACCATTGGTCAAAACATACTTCTTTATTACGCTAAATATAATTTTTTCACATAAATGTCATCCTTATTGGGTCGATCCTTTTGTGATAACTAATGTTCTTCCTTATGGTGTTGTCAAGATCAAAAATTTAAAAATAGGGAAGACATTATAAGTAAGTGGTCATCAACTCAAGCTTTGTTTGCATGAAGGTCAAATGGAAAAGGCCAAAGTTGTGATTCCTTGAGATCAAAATTTTGTCACATGATGAGAGCAATATGGAGTTGAGCTAATGACAATAAATAAAGGTGTTACTTGGGAGGCAACCTAAAGGAAGTCAATTTCTATTTATTTACATTTTTGCTTTTGCTATTTTTGTTAAATCCTCCATTTCTTGTATTTGATGTTAAATTGGGGACAATGTAAGTTTTAAGTGTGGGGGTGAGGATCTTAGTTTTTATGCATATTTTTTAGCTTAATTATTGCTTATGTGGCTTCTTACACGATTTTCAAAATCAAAAACTTTTTTGTTTTCTATTACGTTTAAGATTATATAGTCATAATTAGAGTGTGAATTGACTAGAAAAAACAACAACAACTTTAGCATATACTTTTGCTCTTGTGATTCATTAATGTGCATTATCTTTATAAGAGCAGTGACTAGTGGTAGACAAAAACTATTGAGATTTTGAGTCGTATTAGACTAACACATCTATATCAAACTCATTGTTTTTTGTTACATATAACCTTCATGACATTTACATTCTGACTTTGCTTTGAATTTCTATTCAAGGACATATTTTTATCATATGCATTTTCATGAAAATGATTATACATTCTTGTTGTTTTCGAGCTACATTAGCTAAATACCCAACCTATTTATATGATTTTTCCTTTGTTAACTCCCTTTGAGATTTATTTGCCTTTTTCTTTTGTATAAACCATATTATATGCTTTTAAACCTAAACAAATGTCCTACCTAAGCCTTAAAGCTAATGGAGCATTTGTTGATGCTTGATGACTATGATTGTACAAAAGCCTAAGTGTGGGGGTGTACATACATATGGGTTGTATTATGAATTCCTATGTTGATGTAGCATCTTTCACCATTATATTTGAAAAAATAAGAGAAAAAGAAAAAAAATAAGAGAAAAAAAGAAAACTAAAAAATATGAGTTTGAATAAAAGTATCGAGGAAGTACAATTTTTTTAAAAGGTTGTTAATTAATGGTTTCTCCTCCTTAAGTTGTATTGAATAGGTAGTTTGAATATATTGCGTATGAGGTAGATGTTGTTTTGGAAGGAGCACTCTTTATGTTATGTTCATGTGGTTTATAATGTGAGAGTTTAATTGAGTTGTGAAATATAATTGTTGCATTCATCATAACTGACGGTACCCAGTTTTGAATGAATGTTAACTTGTACACTTGATATCTCATTGAGTGTTACTTTTACTTCATTAGCTTGATGACTTTTATGCTACATTACTCAAAATACATCTCACCTTACCCTTGCCCACATTACAACCCTAAAAAATTCCTTTGCTTCATGATTATGTATGTGACCTAATGGTGGAGAAATGAAATGATATGTAAAGTTGTGGATTGTTATGATCATGAATGATGTTTAAGTGTACCCATAGAAATATTTTATTTAAACACCTTTTGTCCAAGTATACCTCTAGATTACTCAGTTTCTAAGGGTGATGAATGTTAAGTGATCATGAGTAGAAGCTTTGAATATTGAGTTATTGCTATAGGTTTTGAAAGTCATTCATCTTTACTTATGATTACCTATTCTTAGGAAATATGGAAAATGAGTAAAAGTTTTAGTTTTTGATTTTGATTTTGACAATTTGCCCAAGGACGGTCAAAAGCTAAGTGTGGGGGAACTTGATATGTGCTTAAATGTTAATTCATTTGATCTACTACACTTAGTGATTAATGCCTTAAAAATGCTTAGGATACTCACTTTAGCTCATATTTGATTTTAGGTACATTTTGGAAGTGGAGGAACTAAAGTGACCCGAAAGCATATTCATTAAAGTCATCTTCTCAATGTCCACACTCTGTTGATTCTTGGAGCAAGAGGAAGAAGAGGATTAAAAGAAGAAGAGACAAGATAGAATGTGAAGTGAAGAACAAAGCAAGAACCATCTCGCGGCCACACATTGGTATGCATGGGCGTGAGATCTCTTCTCACGCTCGTGCATGAGCTCGCATAGGTGTGAGACCTTGTCTCATGCCTATGCCATGCTTCTCACTACTGTAAGAAGCTACTACCCATGAGTTGTGATAAAGGTAGCTATCCCATTTAAACCTAGTTTTCAACTATAGAGGGGAATGTTTGTGACGGCTAAAATAACTCACTCGGGACATAAGTGTGTAAATCATTTTTCTTCGTTTTCTCTCAGCTTTTAATACCAATAGAGGCTACGATGACTGAGCTATAGAGATTGAAGGAGAAGATGGAAGGCTAACTTCCCGATATTGGTTCCAAGGTGAAATTGATGCCTAGGATGCACGGTTAAGCTTATTTTATGTTTTTTTTAATATTAGATCTCTCTCTTAGAATTATTTATGTTATCCTTTTTTTAATCGATTTGGGTATTCATGTATAGATAATCATATTCTCATTATCGTTAGATTGTTTATATTGTGAACCGATTGCTAAAATTGTTAATGAAATTCGTAATTGTTATATTTGAATTTGTATGTAGCAACTAATGGTTTTTATTCATTAGGGATAACGTAGCCTAAGTTAAATAACTAGATTGCAAAATAATCTACTAGTTTTACGCTCAAAAACTGAAAATATATATGTTGTGTCTTGTAGTTAGAAAGGGGATATTGATCCTACAAGGATTGTGCTTAGGCATCACTTAATTTGGATCAATCTTTGCTTAAGACCCAAAATTGTTTTATGGAAATAAACTAGAAAATTAAATTAAAATTAAATAACTAACAATAAACAATTGATAACATCAAAATGCAGAAAATTGGAATTCAAGATTTTAACAACTAGAGATCACTTTTTTCCTATCTTGTCTTCCTCCTATTTTATTAATTGAATTGTCTCACCTAAGATGTCCAAATCTATTAACTACCCTCTCTTAAGGTGTAATTAATTGTCCCTAATCAAATTAAATGAAGATGATTAAGCAATCTCTCAATCTACTAAATCACTCCACCAATTTAACTAGTTAGTAAGTTATCCTATGGGTGATCAATTAAATTAGTCGAGATCTCTCTTTCAACTAACCAATTAACGTGATGAATGTAGGTTTATAGAATGTCAACTCTTATTGTATGATCTTACACTGATTATCCTACCCAAGCTTTTGATCTATTTTAAGGTACAAATGTATTCAACATTCATCAAAGACATCTTTCATTCCAATCAATAAAATAAGAGTTTAACAAGTTGGTTCAAAAGTAATCCCTAAAAATAAATCAGTCGGTCATGGTTTCTATAAAATCCCCAACAATTGAATATTTCATCATACAATGACTAAAAGAGATAAAACAAATGAAAATTAAATAAAAAGAACTCATCCTCTTCTCTGCCAAAATCTGGAAATTTTGGTGTTGGTAAGCTCTTCTCCTAATTGCGATTGATGATCCTTGAACCTCCACCTTTCTCAAGACTCCGAACCTGGATTTTTCACTTAAAGAGGCTATTCTTCACAGAGGTCTCATGTCCTCTCACATCCATAGGGTTTTATTATCTTATATAATCCAAGAAACCTAAAAATTAACTAAACCTCGTACATGTTCTTGGGTTAAACATCCCACGATTGTGAGAATTGGCATGATTCCCAAGATCATGGGTTCTTTTATCACAATGCTTCCTCTTCTCTTCTCCTCTTTTAGTCTCTAGCTTAATCTCAAAGTTACCAACCTCCTTTCCTACATCAAAATAATCAATTATTACCCTAAATTAATCAATTCTTACCCTAAACGAAAACATACAAAATGAATCATAAAATACAGCAATAATAAATTATTATTCAAGAATCACATGCCAAATACTTAGAAAAACACACACTAATGCACAACTATCAACTTCCCAACACTTAAATCTTTGCTTGTCCTCAAGCAAAATAAACACAACCAATCAATTCCATCATTTCATTTTTACACAGATCAAAGCATACAATCCATTAAATTTTATCCAACTCAAATATCAATTTACTACACATATCATGACTGCTTTCATTAGTGTACATAAGCAAACTTAACATATGGCACCATCACTTAAAGATAAGTATAGATGCGAAATGAATCTTCCTCACGTTTTCACTCATTTCTCTTGAGTGTTTGATGGTTAGTGTTTATCTCAAACATCCTTTAGGAAATTACACTACCATAGGCTTGCTAATACACCAATTCTCCTCTACGATGATTGCATGCATAAATAGATTAAAAGGACTTGTTTTAGGTTGTAATGTGGTAAAGATTAAAGTGGGTAAAATTGGTAATGGGGTTTAACACAAGCATTCGTAAAGTAAAAAATGGGTAAAAGGGATAACAAAACATAATTATGAGATACATAAGTGTAAATATGCTACTACTCTGCACTCATTGATGTTACTGAAGTGTTCTTCCTTTTTCTTTTCTTTTCTTTTCTTTTCACTTTTTTCATTTTTTATTTTTACATGGAAGAAACTATGAATAAAATAATAGCAATTAAATATAATATGATTCAAAAGCATGAGTAACACTCTACTCATCTCAATAAAAATTTTCACAACAATCTCAACTAATGCATTACTTAATACTCTACTAACCTTGTAAACGGGTAGGTTAATGGGGTTTTGGGTTTTAAATTTTTTTGGTGTTTTCAAGAAACAAAATGGTTAAGGCTCAATGGGAGTAAAAAAAGGGGTAATAAAATAGTAGGTCATTTAAGCTAAGGGTTAACTCAAAAAAAGCCTTAATCATCTATATTAAGTATGCATCCAGTAGACTCAAATCGATTCAAAGTAAGTTCTCAACGTAATAACCTAAGGAAGCATCACACGACAAAGAAATAAAATGACAATAGATGGAATCATATAGGCTTAATCCTCACATTGCTTTAAATGAAAATTCGTTATGCATCTCTACACTACCTCATTGCTCAAATGTCAAATTATGAGTAAGCTTATGTAACCAACTACTTTTCATCACTCAACATTGTTCACTTTCTACTCAAGTAGCCTAATCAAAGTTCAAGCATACATTTAATCTAATTCCAACTAGCTTGACATAATCTCATGATAAAACAAATCAAAATAACTCAAGTGTGGTTCCATTGCATAACACAAAATAACATGATATGCCTAAACATGCATCCTATTTAACAAACTGCAAACAGTGACTAAAACAATGCAATTGACAAAGCAAATGTAACATTCCCATACTTAAAAAACACATTGTCCTCAATATGACAAGGAAACTACAAAATAAGGAAAATGATATCAAAACAACCAAAAGACAAAACCAAACAAAAGACATGAAACCAAACAAAAGATAGGATAACTAACAAAGTAATTGACACAATTTAAAAGTTTAGGGTAAAAAGGGCTTATGGAGATTGTGATGGTGACGATGTAGGCTAAGGGGCTTCAAAATTATTCCTCTAAAAGAACTAGAGGAATTTCTTCTTTATGTATCATTGCTCCTTACAGACTTATCTCATCTGGCTACCAAGCTCATTAGTTTACAGCATCATTTATTGATGATTAGAGGCCATCTGGTTGAGGATTTGCTAAAATATGTCGACCTCTGCTAGTGCAGTTGGTTCCTCTTTCATTGGTTATTCTTGTGGCTCCGGGATTGCTTGGGATGTGAATGGTCGGGAAGTGGCTGCATACTTACCCTTCCTGTTCTTAACTATAGTGTGTTTCTGATGATTTTGAAGTTTCATAGAATGGAGCTCTAAAATTTCAGTACGCCTTAAATAAGATATGTCAAACACATTATATCAAGTCGTACATACACTATCCACATCAAGGTTGTAAAACAAAGCTAAAGCAGTAACAATGTAAAACATGCTAAAATAAGAGCTCTTCTTATTAACACAACTGATAATTGATCAAAAAATCTGATAAGGTGTATTTATTTTAGTTTTTTTATCTATGCACCAAAGGAAGAAATGTTCCTTAGCTGAGCACTCATTAATTTGAGTCTTCTTAAAAACCATTAAGCACATAAATTTATGAAGAATTAAATGCTCAACGCTACAAATTAAAGTGTTTGGTGCATTTTTAGAGTCAAAATTAGAATTTTCCAGTAATTATCCACATCAAAGTCATCGTGATCATCTAAAATTTTTGTGTTCGATAAATCCAAAAGTGCACAAATGACATTATAATCAAGTTTATAAACATCGCTAGCTATCCTAAACCAGAATACATCCATTTTAGGATTGTAGTGTATAGTGGTGAAAATTTCAACAGTCATTATAGGGTAAATCAGAACATCACAACGAATGAATCTACCCCAACCAATGTTCTTAGCTGTCACTCAACATTATGCCTCACTCGTATAGTTTATAATAGTTCAAAGTCAAAATATCTAGGAGTAATTAATTATCTATCTCTAAAGTCCCGAAAATGTTTACCTTTGTCTTCCAAATAAATGGGGAATGGGGCATAAAAAGTAGCCGCCATATCAGGTTTGCCTTCATAGGAGACTTAAACGCAAAATTCGTTAGTTGGTTTCTGAGCTGTCGTCTTCTTCAGAGCCATTGTGAAAAAGAAATCTACAAAAATAAGGGAAAAAGAGATGAGTTCGTTTTTTAGAGAGAGAAAGAAAAAATCTCACCAAATCTTTTAATTCTTGAGTGATTAATGTATAATAAGAACAAAAGATTGTAAAATTGATGGCAGAGATGAAGAAAATACTAAGAGTTTAGTGTAACATGAGAGAGAGTGGGAAAGTAGGTTTCGTGGTTTTAGAGAGAGAGTGTTAAAAGTTAAAGAATGAAGAAAGAAAAAGAGAAGAAGGAAATTTAAAATTTCCTTCAGATGGGCCTTCCCACGATCATGGGAATACACCTCATTCCCACAATCATGTGTTTTCTCTCTAGAACCTTTCTGGAGATATTTCTCATGGTCATAGGAATCACCTTCTTTCCCACGATCGTGGGTTAACTCTCCAGAAATTTTCTGGAGAGTCCTCCCACGGTCGTGGGAAACTTACCAATTCCCACGATCTTGGGTTGCTGTAATTTTTCCACTTCTAAACCTTCTTCCAAGCCTAGCATGCATTCTAAACAGTCTCACAACCTACAAACACATCAAAATAATCTTAGCAACAAGAAATTTGAAGAGAAAACAAGTTGAAATTAAAAAAATCCAAATAAATATCAAGTAAACTCACATCAAACATAGCCATACTAAATGAATCAAACAAACAAGTTGACAAAGTCAAACGAAAGAAAATAAAATTCCATGGATTGCCTTTCTTTTGACATTAGTAGCTAGACACTCTCCTTATGCTTAAGATGGTTCAAATAAATGGTGCAGTGGTAGTGTAGTCATTGATCTCAAAATCTGCACATGAGCTACCTTGTTATCGATTCCACCTTCCTTGTGGTTTTCCTCCTTTTGCCTTCTCCTATGCGCTTGTTTCTTTCTGAATGTATTCCCAGAATACTCAATCTCTTCCCATTGTCCTTGAGGTTCGGTTTCCTTGATATTAGTTAAGAGTAGAGGAGAAATGTTCTCTTTCTTCGACACTTTGAAGGTAATTTGTTGCTTTCCTACTCTCAGAGTTAGTTCACCCCTATCAATGTCAATTATCGAGCGAGAAGTAACCAGGACGGTCATCAAAGACCATAGGGGTTTTCGCATCTTCTCCAATATCTAGTATATAAAAATATGTGGGGAAGATGAATCTATCAATTTGTACCTACACGTTCTTAATAATTCCTTTCAGTTGGTGCACTATTCTGTCAGCCGTTTTCACTAATATCTTTGTGGGCTCTAACTCTCCTAACCCTAACTTCTGATTAAAAGTGTAGGTCATCTTGTTGATACTTGCTCCCAAATCTGCAAATTCCCTGGTTATGTTGACTCCATTGATACTGTAACAAATGAAGAAATTCCCATAGTCTTCTTTCTTCTAGGCTATGTTAAGGTTTCGTTTTGCTATGAGCTCCTTCACCTTTTTCTTGACTAGTTCCTTTAACGTGAGCTTTGTTTGTAGTTGATTCGTTATATCCTCAATCTTGTTTGACTCAACCTCCTTAAAATTCCTCATTTCTCTATTTGAACTTAACTTTCGCTGAGCAAAAATAAGATATGGAATTCTAGGTTGAGGCTCCTTAATTGGCTCAAATACAAGCTCACTTGGAACTTCCAACATTATATTTCCTCCTTTCTTATCTCCGTCTTCCTTTATATATTCAATTTCCTTTTCCTGTGTCAGAGTGATGGCCATGATTTGTTCCTTTGGGTTGACCTCAGTATTGCTCAGTAGACTACTTACACTTCTAAAAGACAAAGCATTAGCAAGTTGACTTACCTGAACTTCCAAATTGTGGATGGATGACATATGATTCTTCACAATCTACTAAAACTTTACTTCCTTACTGTTCTGACTTTCCTCCTAGCTAGCAAACAACCTCTTTTGGTTCTCTTCTTGAGTTGCTAGTTTGGACCCCAAAACATTCATCAGTTTGTCCATTTTGCTCTCCATTGACCCCAATCCGATTTTGCTGAAGTCTAGGAGGTCCTTACGATCTTACTTAGCCACTTGTATTGTTAGTGCTCTAAGAAAATTTCAGATGATTTTTCTACCCCAGATTATAAGTATTCGAGTATGGGTTATTACCTTTTTATAGCTGGCCTAGTAATTTACCTGTTCTATACCATTGGCTCCCAACAAGAAACACTCAGTCGATTCATGGTTGTTCTACCCACATAGCTCACATTATATTTGCATAGCTTTGGCAGTAGATGAAGATGTTCTTTACATGTTTCTTAAGTGCTAAGTAAGAGCTGTGATCTGTGCCTATGAAGCAGTAACAGAGTTAATAGGGATCATACCTTTTTGCTCCTTTTGTTCATGTCTACTACTCACGCTAGACCACATGCAACTATTGCTCGCCAACTCCTCCAAAAGGTTATGAGCTTCTTCAATAGTCTTCCTCATTAAAGAACCTTCAGCAGCTGCATCTATGGTTCTTCTCGTGCTCGAATTCACACCATTGTAAAACATCTGCAACAGGAACTCCCTCAGAAGGTTGTGGTGGGGACAGCTTCTTTGTAATTCACTAAATCTCTGCCAGGCTTCATAGAGAGATTCCCTATCATGTTGCTGAAAATTCGTGATCTCCTATATGATCCTCGTTGTCTTAGTCAATGGAAAATATTTCGTGAGGAATGCTTGGACTAGCTACTCCCAAGTAATGATTTGCCCCGATTTATTTTACTGCATCATCAGACATTCCATTAAACCAGAAAGTGCCACAAATCTCTAAAAAATTAGCAATATGGGCATTTGGATCTTCATTGGATAACCTATAAAATTACACACTATTCTGAAGTATGTTGAGGAGTGTAGGCTTAATCTCAAAATTGATAGCCTGAATTACTGGCCTTGCAACTCCTTGAGGGTTGAATTTTGGCTTCATGAAATCCATCAGTGTCCTCTCATTTACTTCTCATTCTCCTTCTTCTGTCATATTTCTTTATGTAAGATTTCGACACTTTGCTCTTCTTAACTCTCGTTCATGTCTCATGATATCATATAATTCTTCTTTACTAATTTCTTTCGATCTTCGCATGTTCCTTATGTTCATGCACCTGCAAATACACAAGGAAAAGTATCAAAACTCTTAAATAAAAGTAATCTAAACTAAACAAGATGCTAAATAAACAATCCCGACAATGGCGCCAAAAACTTGTTGATTGCAAAATAGTCTACTAGTTTTATGCTCAAAAACTACAAGTATATGGGTCGTGACTTGTAGTTAAAAAATGGATATCGATCACAAAAGGATTATGCTTAGGCACCACTTAATTTAGATCAATATTTGTTTAAGACCCAAAATTGTTTTATGGAAATAAACTGGAAAATTAAATTAAAATTAAATGACTAACAATGAACAATTGATAACACCAAAATGTGAAAAAATGGAATTCAAAATTTTAACAACTAGAGATCTCTTTTTCCCTATCTTGTCTCCCTCCTATTTTATTAATTGAATTATGTCTCACCTAAGATGTCCAAATGTATTAACTACCCTCTCTCAAGGTGTAATTAATTGTCCCTAATCAAATTAAATGAAGATGATTAAGAAATCTCTCAATCTACCAAATCACTCCACCAATTTAACTAGTTAGTAAGTTATCCTATGGGTGATCAATTAAATCAGCCAAGATCTCTCTTCAACTAGTCAATTAATGTGATTAATGTAGGTCTATAGGACGCCAACTCTTGTTGTACAATCCTACACAAATTTCCCTACTCAATCTGTTAATCTATTATAAGGTACAAATGTATTCAACATTCATCAAAGACATCTTTCATTCCATTCAATAAAATAAGAGTTTAATAAGATAGTTCAAAAGTAATCCCTAAAAATAAATCAAGAACTTATAGTGTTTATGACATCCCTAACAATTGAATATTCCATCATACAATGACTAGAAGAGATAAAATAACTAAAAATTAAATAAAAAAACTCTTCCTCTTCTTCGCCAAAATCTTGAAATTTCGGTGTTGGTAAGCACTTCTCCCAATTGTGATTAATGCTCCTTGAATCTCCACCTTTCTCAAGACTCCAAATCTGGATTTTTCACTCAAGGAGGCTATTCTACACAGAGGTCTCACTTCCTCTTTCATCCATAGGGCTTTATTATCTTATATAATCCAGAAAACCTAAAAATTAAGTGAACCCCACATTTGTTCTCGAGTTAAACATCCTACGATCATGGGTTCTTGCATCATAATGATTCCTCTTCTCTTCTCCTCTTTTGGTCTCTAGCTCAATCTCAAAGTTGCCAACCTCCATTCCTACATCAAAATAATCAATTCTTACCCTAAATTAACATCAAACATAAAAAAAGAACAATGAAGGTCAAACTAAAAGAAAACATACAAAATGAATCCTAAAATACAACAATAATAAACTATTATGAAAGAAACATATGTCAAATACTTAGAAAAACACACACTAATGCACAACCATCAATAATAAAGTTGCCTAATTTAATATAGAGATCGTATCTAACCATGCGTTGTAACGTTAGTCAAAATAAAATAACTAGACTACTACTATAGCAGTGGTGAGTCTAGGTCAATCCTATAGAGAGTATGTGCAAAGTTTCAATCCCACAGAGAGTATATGCAAAGTTTATGAAATAAAATTAATCAATGTTTAAATTTTGGGGGGTTTTGGATTTTTGAAATAGGAAAATAAAATTAAACTAGACTAATAAAAACAAACTAAAGAAAACATACGAAAAATAATAAAATTGGGGAATTCAGTAGGGACCTGATTTTTTGGTTCAATCTCGACCTACACCCTAATTAAGCATATTTCATTGACTTGTTGTTCTATAACCTCTCCTAGTAACTATTAATCGTAGGTTAATAATTAACCCAAGTTTTCCCTTAGGTTTTGTTTAATCAAGATACGATCGTTAATTAAACTTAACCATCGAATAACCTAGGATACAAACTCTAGATTTAATTAGGCAGTAGCATTACAAGTTAGGAAAATCGATTAATCAAGGCAAAAACCACTTACGATGCATCATTTAACCTAGGTCATATTATCCCTAATGATTTTGAATCATTTGTCACTACATATGAATTTCAACATAACAATTATGGATTATATCAAATTTCTAGCAATGAGTTTGCAATTAAATGATTCAATGAACACATTAAAATAATCGTTTCACAATCCCCAATTGGGTCATACACAAATAACTAAACAATAATGAAAAACCAATTATCCATACATAAAGCCCAAATCAATTAACACAAGATAGCGTAATCAATTCCTAATGAGAGAAACAAACAACAAAAACAAAGAAATACACTTAACTCGGGTCGTTGACGTCGATGTCACCTTTGAATCGGCATCAAGAACTTAGCCTTCTATAAGTCTCTCCAAAGAAAATGCTTCAGCCCCTACGAAAGTACCCTAGCTGAAGAACCCGTAGCTACTCTCCACTCTTCTGTTTTCTCTCCTAGCTACTGTTCATTGATTTGATAAATAAACTTGTTGGACCAGCATCATTGTTCACAGCTCCAGTCTTCTCCCGTAACTCTCTTCTCCTCTTTTTCTGTACTGTAGCTTTGATGTGATGAATAAAGGGGATAGAACACCTACTGTTCGCATAACTTAAAAACACACCCTGTGAAACACAACTCTTGTCTGCGATTAACGTAGTTGTTTGCAGTAAAAGCAGATGTTGTTTACATTACGTAGGACATCTGCGTTTCTGCGTAAAACGCAGACTACATTTTCTCTCCACCTTCTGCATGAGTTGTCTTTTTCGTGCCCCTTAGCTATGCATTTTGCTGTTGGTTTTCTCCTCATGTGCTATCGTTTTCTTCTTCAGCTGCTATTGATTTTGTTCTTCATTTTTCCAACAAGCACTTTTAATTCTTCTTCTTTGTATTTTGATCTTTTTCTTGTCTTTTAGTTTTCTTCTTCTTTCTCCATGAAGACAAGTAAAATTATTCTTTGAAAAATGGCCCAAATTTAGTGTTTTCGACTTACTTTAATTTCTTTGCTTCCAAATTGTACCTAAAATCATATATAAATTAAAGTATCTTAAACATTTTCGTATCATTAATCGCTAATTGTAAATGATTAAATGTATCAACAATCATATCAATTTCCCTCACACTTAGCTTTTAACTGTCCTCGGGCAAAACATCAAATTTAAGCTCAAAGACCCAAAAGCATTGACTCATTTCTTATATGTTCCAAGAATACATAATCATAAACAAAGTGGAATGACTTTCAAAAATCATAGTAAGAGCTCAACATTCCAAGCTTTTTCTCATAATCAATTAACATTCAATACCTTCAAGAACTGAGAAATCTAATGGTAGACTCAGAAAATGTGTTTAACTAAAATATATCCATAGATACACTCAACTTCCATTCATGTTCGTGTCATTTCACAACTTTGCATATCATTTCATTTCTCCACTACTAATGTTCGTATACAAAATCATGAATCAAAGGACTTTTCAAGGTTATAATGTTGACAAAGGTAAGGTGAGATGTATTTGGGTCAAATAGCATAAAAACCATAAAAGCTAGTGAAACAAAGCAACACTCATCAAAAACTAGGTACTGTCTGCTATGAAAAATGCAACATTTACATTTCATAATCTCATTCAGCTTTCACACATAAACCACATGAAGCATATACCAATATGAAGAAATCACTCATACAATTTATGCCAACAATACATTGAAATCACAAGAGTGAACCTTCCAAGCCAACATCTACCTCATATTCAACATACTCAAATAACACATTCATTACAACTCTAGGAAGATGCATTAATCATGAATAACTTTGCAAACACATATGTACTTCTTCCTTGATAAATTTATTTAAACAATTTCTTTTCATTTTTTCTTCTTTCTTTCTTTTTCATTTTTTAATTTTTCTTTTCTTTTCTTTTTTCTTATAAAATTAAAATAAACTACATCAACATGGTAATTTCAATGATAAGACATAACAAAACATCCCAACATTAACCAACCCATACATTTGTATAGCCCCACACTTACACTTTTTTACATCCACAAACTCACCAATTACAAATGTTCCACTAGTTTTATGGCTTGGATAGGACATTTGGTTAAGTATAAAACATGTAATATGGTTGATACAAAAAGAAAGGTATAAAGCTCAAAGGGGGTTAACAAAGGAAAAATCATGTCAATAAGTTAGGCTATTTGGCTAATGTAGTTTATGAAACAAAGAATGCCTAATCATTTTCATGTTAATGCATGTGATAAAAATATGATCTCAAATAGAAATTCAAGGCAAAATAAGGATGTACGTGTTATGAAGGTCACACATTATCAAAAGACAATGAGACTGATATAAATGTGTTAGTCTAATAAGGCTCAAAATCTCACCAGCTTTATCTACCACTAGTCACTACTCTTCTAAAGATAATGCACATCTACCAATCATAAGAGTAAAAATACATGCTAAAGTTGCTATGAAATTCTCTAGTCAATTCATTATCTACTCATGACTATATAATCCCAGAAGCAACAGAAACGAGAAAATGTTTGTTTGTTTGTTTTAGTCTTTCTCTCATTTTGATTGAAAAGTTAAACAAGTAAGAAACAAACTAAAATAGAAACACACATGCATAAAAAGTAATACAGAAATGTAAGGAAAAGAAATTTACTTCCTTTGGGTTGCCTCCCAAGAAGTGCCTTTATTTAGGATTGATGGCTCGACTCCACGTTTCCTCCTCACGTGACAAAATTATGATCTTTAGGTGTCACATGCAGCTCCTTCATGTGAGGTTCTTCGGGATAAGGTCTCGGTTGATAATCGTTCACCTCTAACGTCTTCCCTATCTAAAGATTCTTCATCTCTACTGAGTTCTCACTCTTTTGAAATAATTCGAATGACTCTTTGCCTTTTTCTTCTTCATTTAATTCTTCCAACTTGCTAGGTAAAGGTGAAGGGTTAGTCTTGAATATAATTACGGACTTAGTATTTACCTATGAGCTAAAAGATGTATTTTTCTATCTCGAGCTCCTCCTCAACTTCTTCTACATAAGCAACTCCTCGAGTAATCCTCTCAAAATTCGCAAGCTCCTCATCACTTTGTAAAGTTTCTGCACAAACATCCATTAGGTACACCTCAAGTTAATACGACTACTCCTCTTCGCTTTGTAGTTCCAAATGATTTATATCTCCCCATTGAGGCAATGCATCTTGCTGGAATTGCAGAGCATCCTGTCGAATTTGATGTACACCTTGCTAAAATAGCTGTTGCATATTTTGTTGGAGCTGCTGTATATCCTATTGAATTTGAAGATTGTTAGCATTAAAGGTCTTACTATAGTAGTCTAAAGATATACCTGAATTGTGACAAGAAACTTATGGTCTATACTAGAATTGTTGCGTATCCTGCAAACTATCATGGAAGTAACTTGATTATCCCATATATAACTAAAAGTTAGGTTGATCAGTCCAACATTGGTTATAGGAATGAGAGGAAGAGTTAAAGAAAAAATTACTTCCATCCATGAATTTTTTTAATAAATCACAAACACGAAATAGAATAAAGAAAGGATCACGAAATAATTGAAAAGAAATCAATTACAAACTAAAATACTGCACTCCTCGGTAATGGCACAAAAATTGATCACGCGTCGTAAAGCTAGTCAAAATAAAATAACTAGACTACTATTATAGCAGTGGTAAGTCTAGGTTGATCCCACAGAGAGTGTGTACAAAGTTTATGAAATGAAATTAATCAATGTTTAAGTTTAAGGGTTTGGATTTTTGAAATAGGAAAATAAAATGAAACTAGACTAATAAAAACAAATTATAGAAAACATGCGAAAAATGATAAAATTGGAGAATTCGGTAAGGACCCAGTTCTTTGGTTCAATCTCAGCCTACACCCTAATTAAGCATATTTTATTGATTTGTTGTTCTGAAACCTCTCCTAGCAACTATTACTTGTAGGTTAATAATTAACCTAAGTTTTCCCTTATGTTTTGTTTAATTAAGATACGATCATTCATTAAACCTAACCACTAAATAACCTAGGATATGCTCTCTAAATTTAATTAGGTAGTAGCATTACGAATTAGAAAAATCAATTAATCAAGGCAACAACCATATACGATGCATCATTTAACCTAGGCCATGTTATCCATAATGATTATGAATCATCAGTCACTACACATGAATTTCAATATAACAATTACATATTATATCAAAATTCTAGCAATGGGTTTGCAATTAAAGGATTCAATAAATGCATTAAAATCATCCTTTCACAATACCCAATGGGTTCATACACAAATAATCGAACAATAACGAAAATCCGATTATTCATATACAAAACCTAAATCAATTAACACAAGATAACATAATCAATTCCTAATGAGAGAAAGAAACAAAAAAACAAAGAAATACACTTAACCCGAGTAGTCGACATCGATGTCGCCTCCGAAACGGTGTTGGGAACTTAGCCTTCTATAGGTCTCTCTAAAGAAAATGCTTCAGCCCTTGGAAAATACCCTAGCCAAAGATCCTCTAGCTACTCTCCACTCTTCTGTTTTCTCTCCTAGCTACTGTTCATTTATTTGACAAATAAACTTGTTGGACCACCATCATTGTTCACGCCTCCATTCTTCTTCCGCAGCTCTCTTCTCCTCTTTTTTAGTACTGTAGCTTTGATGTGATGAATAAAGGAGATGGACCATGCTACTATTCATATAACTTAAAAACGCACCCTGTGAAATGCATCTCTTGTCTACGTTTAACACAGTTGTTTGTAGTATGCTGGACGTCTGCATTTCAGCGTAAAGCACAAACTATGTTTTCTCTCCACCTTCCGCATGCGTTGTCGTTTTGGTGCTCTTTGGATGTGTGTTTTGCTACTGGATTTCTCCTCATATGCTATCATTTTCTTCTTCAGTTGTTATTGATTTTTTCTTCATTTTTCCAGTAGGCAGTTCTAATTCTTCTTCTTTGTATTTTGATTTTTTTTCTTATCTTTTAATTTTCTTCTTCTTACTACATGAAGACAAGTGAAAATTAATCTTCAAAAAATGGTCCAAATTTAGTGCTTTCGACTCACTTTAATTTCTTTGCTTCCAAATTGTACCTAAAATCATATATAAATTAAAGTGAGTATCTTAAGTATCTTTGTATCATTAATCGCTAAGTGTACATGATTAAATATATCAAAAATTAAACACATATTAGTATCCTAGGTTATTTGGTTGTTAGGTTTAATTAACGATGGTATCGTAATTAAACACGACCTAAGGAAAAATCGAGATTAATAGAGCTTGTTATTAGTCTACGACATATAGTTCTAAGAGAGAGGCGAAAGCATTATAACAATAAAATATGTTTAATCATGTGTAGGCCGAGATTGATCCAAGAATCAGGTTTAACTCATATTCATCACTTCTATCATTTTTGACTATTTTCTTTGATTAGTTCTCGTTAGTTTAAGTTACTTTATTTTCTCAATGGCATCAAATCAAAAAAAACCCCTCTTATTTCCTTTCATCAATTATTTTCTTTATGGAATTTAAGTGAGCATTCCCTATAAATACAATCCTAACTCACCACAACTATAAATTTTAGTATGCAGAGTTAGGTAAATTTTGTAGTGTACTCGATACTCATTGTCAAAAGACAAGTAGATTACATATGAGAATGGCTTGCACAAATTTGTTAATTGATGATATTTAAGTTGGAAATAAAATTTGAAGTTAGAGAATTCAAATATAAATACATGATTGAAAATTCAAAATTAGTTTCTGATAGGTGTGAGTTGCATCATATTTTAGGGCTTAATTTGTTATGTATTTAGTGTTAATTTAAGTGTTTAGTATATGTTCAGGTTAGAATTATTTTAGTTTGTGTGTTTTAGTGTTTTTATTGGTTAGTATAAGTCTTTGAGCTTAAATATTATGTTTTTGAGGTTCTTTGACTTGTTTGTTAGTGTTTTAAGGTCAACCACGAAGAACGGAGAAGTTTCGGAGACTTTTAAGTTGAAATAACGGCCCATAATCGTGGCACAATAGGCCACAATCATGACAGAAACATGGGAGCCAGCCCACGATCATGGAATTTGGGTCACGATCGTGACAGAAGACTTTGCTACAGCCTACAATTGTGGCCTGATTGCCACGATCATGACAGAAAGGGTTGGATGCAGGCCACGACACGCAAATAAGAGAAAATGTCAAGTTTTGAAGGATTTTTCGGACCTTTTAGACCCTGGAAAAACCCTAGGGCTGCTTAAGACACCAAATGTATTTAAAGAACAAAAAGAAGACAAGAGGGAGAGCGTTTGCATCAGCCACAATTTCAAAACCCTAGAGAGTTATATTGAGAGATTGAGCAAGAAACGAAGGAAAAGAGACGTGTAGAAGAAGCCTACTCGAAGTACTTACTGGAACAGAAGGTTTCCTGTTGTTGTTGCCTCCGTCATCCATTCCGAGTCTATTTCCAGTGTAGTTTCAATTTTTATGATTGTATAGAATTTGAGATAGTCGTAAATGATAGATTTGTTAAATGTTGAGGATTTGTCTAAACTCACCTTCGGGATATTTTGTCTTTGATATTAATAAAATTTAATTGTTGCATTTTTATTGCATTTCTGATTTCAATTATGCACTTGTATAATTCGGTAATAAATTGAGAGGGTGAAACAGGTGAAAAATCATTAAATTAGGCTAACAAGAGTTAGGTATTTTAATAGATCAAGAATTAAATCAAACTGGTAAATTTGTATAAAGAGAGATCTTGCATAGGTTTTCGATAATTTTTTGGACAACTTAAGATCTAATTTAGGTTTTGGATAAATTGTGAATTAAGATATTGCAATTACCATAATCTGATTAGGGTTTATAAATTAGGGTTAATGGTTATAACTCGAGAGAGAGCAATTAACCCTAGGATCATCTAGAACAGGAAATCCAGTAATTTCATAATCAATTAGGTTTTCATTAAATTCGGATAAAATTCCACCTTCTCTCAATTGGTAGTTCCTAGTTTGATTCTTGATTAGGTTTTGCATCTGCTATCTTGTTTATATTTTCAAAATTGATTCTTGGAATTAATTGCGTAATTGAAATACTTTCTTGCTTTAGTTTTATTCTTTTTGAGTTATTGCAAGTTGTTTTCGGCCTTAGATTTCAGGGTTAGATTAACCCTCCTCGTAGGATCGACACCTTAGATACTATGTGAATGACCCTTGTGCTTGCAGAATATTAAGGTTAAATTATTAAAGCTTTTTTATATCGGAAACCTGCGATCAAGTTTTGGCTTTGTTGCTGAGGAGACGATTAGTTTAGTTCTATAGTTTAAGGCATTTAGTTTAGTTTTTATTTTTTGTTTTTGTTCTTTCTTTTTATTTCAGAAATCATGCTCTTGTTTTAACACAAGAGTCATGAGAGGTTTGATTCGTGTAGCTGAAACTTTAGACCTAGACATCACTCGACTAGAACGAACCATTAGGAAAGCTCAACATGAAAAAGAAGAGGAAATCGTGAAATCAACAATGACCGAGGAATTTCAATGGATTATAGACCACGAAGTGAACTAAGGATGTCAACAACGACCCTGATGGACTTCATGAGGCCAGGGTTCAATGCGACTAACAAAGGAGTAGCTAGGTCGCCCGTTCAAGCAGCCTCGTTTGAGATTAAACTAGCCCTCTTAAACTTGCTTCAACAAAATATGTAGTTTTATGGATTAGCAAATGAAGATCCTAATGTGCATATAGTGAACTTTCTTGAAATCTATGATACCTTTTAATACCATCAGATGTCAAAAGATGTTATCCGAATCAGGCTTTTCCCCTTTTCCCTTAGAGATAGAGCAAAGGCTTGGTACCATTCCTTAGCCCAACCAATGTTACAACGTGGGATCAGTTAGTTCGTGCTTTCTTAGATAAGTGTTTTCCCTTTGATCGAGACCACCAAGATCATCAAAGAAATTACCAATTTTCAGCAAGGTGATAGGAATCAATCTATAAAGTGTGGGAGAGGTACAAAGATTTGCAACAAAAGTGCCCACACCACAATTTACTTAAGGAATTCCTGCTACAAACATTCTACAATGGAGTAAACCCACCAACGAGAGGCACGATCGACTCAGCTTCAGGAGGGTCATTAATAAGGAAGACAGTTGATGAAGCGGAAGAGCTAATAGAGGAGATGGCGAGTAATAACTGCCTTTGGAAAAATAAGTGGAGTAGACAGATTACTTCATTCCAAGAGCAAAAAGGAATTGTGGTTGTCGATCAAATTATGGAAATGTAAGCAAAAATTGACAACTTGATGTGACAGTGCAACAGCATGAAGGCTTCGTCCTCAGCCTCGATGAAAGTCGTACAATTAAAGTGTGAACTCTTGGACAGATGGACCATGATACCATGGACTGTTACTCGATGAAAAAAGACAATTCATAGCAAGTAAATTATATGGGGGCATAACATGGATGAAGAAGAGGTAATAATCACTACTCTAACACCTATAACCCTAGGTGGAAGAATCACCCTAACTTCTCTTGGACAAATAATGTTGGAGTACAGTTCAGGCTATAAGGACAAGCTAGCTTCCAACAAGATAAACCAAGCTCGATGGAATCTAAGTTGGATAAGATTTTAGATAAAATTGGAGGCATGGAGGATGCACACAGGAGGCATGAAAGCAAATTCGAACAAGTAACAAAGAACCATGCCTCGTTAATACACAATCTGGAAGTCCAAGTAGGCCAACTAGCGAAGGTAATGTCTAATTGAAATGCAGGAACCCTTCTAAGCAGTACCGAGTCTAACACGAAAGAACAGATCATAGTTATCATTCAGATCCAAGAGAAGGTACTTGAACATGTGAAGGAAGATGGAGATAAAGGAGAAGGATACGCAATTATGGAATTCCTTTAAAGTGTGCTTGAAATTGAGCCAATTAAAGAACCTCGATCTGAATTCCCATACCCTATTCTAGCTCAAGGAATGCCAATATCAAGTAGGGCAACAACGAATTCTAAGGAGGTCGAATCAAACAGGGTTGAGAACATAACGAAACAAATGCAAATGAGGCTCACCCTAAAGGAATCAGCCTAAAAAAAGGTTAAGGAGAACACAGAAGAAGAAAACCCTCATATAGCACGGAAGAAAGAGGATCCAAGGGATTTTTCCATGACTTGCAGTATAAATGGAGTTAAAATCGATAAGGCATTCGCAGATTTGGGTGAAAGTATCAATATGATGCCTTACCTGTTTAGTCTAAAATTGGGGTTGAGAAAGTTAGTATCCATAAAGATGTTAGTGAAGACAACTGACAAAACATTTCATCAACCGAAGGGCATTATTAAGGATGTGCACATACAAATTGATAAATTTATCTTTCCCACAGACTTCTATACGTTGGGCATTGGAGAAGATGTGGACCCCTATAGTTCTTAGATGACTGTTCCTGGCCACTGCTCGTTCAATCATTGATGTTAATGGGAGTGAACTAATTCTGACAGTAGGAAGGAGCAATTAACCTTCAAGGTGTCGAAGAAAGACTACTCTTCTCCTTTACCTCGAACGGATATCAAGGAACCTAAAACTAGAGGAGAATGGGAAGATATTGAGGATTTTGGGAACGTGTTCAAAAAGAAACGATTACGTAGAAGAAGGTGAAGTAAGGAGATTCATAAGGAAGGTGGAAACCATATTATGGTAGCGCATATGAAAATTGTAAGATTAGTGACTGCACTACCATTGAACCATTCATTCGAAACACTGTAAGCTAAAAAGAACATCGAGCTACCAACATTAAAAGAAGTGCTACATAGGAGGCAACCCATGAAAATTATTTCCTTTGATTATTTTTGATAGAAAGTTTGAATTCCATAGTTAGGATTATTTTGTTTCCAAATAAAATTGAGAAGGAATAGGACTTTGATATAAATTGGATGATTGATTAAGTAAGCAAAAGAGAGGTGAAACGGCCACAAAAGAATTAAGAAATGGTTTCTAAAAAATGTGAAAAGAACAAAAGAAATAAAAATGAAGAAACGGTCGAAAACTGTAGGCCACAATCGTGGCCTGCAACTGGACAGAAAAGGGGAACCCACATATTTTAAAGAAATTCTTACCATTTTACCCTCCAACTACCTATATATTCATTTCTAATTTCATTTTTTTGTTCACTTTCACTTTTACTTTATCTCTCTAGAATTGAAACTTACAAACACTCTCAAATCTGTCTACAAAAGATTTCAAACTTCCAAATTTCTTCCAAACTCTACCTATTCACAAGCAAATATACCGCGTATTAAGCAATCAGCCAGACGGGAGCAATCATTAACACAAAATTAAGTTTCGAGACAAGGAAGAAGAAATAGAGCATTAGACTTCAAAGCGCCCTTCCCGATCTACATAGAGGAGGAAGGTATTCGTTTCTAATCCTTAAATGCTAGACAAATATTAGTTCTTAAATATTTTGATTTTGAAACGCTCGATAGGTTAGAATTGTGTGATAGGGTATAGAATTTAGCTGAACAAACCTAGTGGGCCAAATTTATACATTTCCAATTTTCTGTCTACCAGGAGCTCACTTTGGAATTTTTTACTTCCCTGTCCTATGAACCTAAGAACCCTAACGAAGTGTGATTTAGGTTGTGAGGAAGAGCGTATGAATTGAACATAGAAATCATATGCGATATGTGGTGGGTTCCCTGAATCCTCCATTATTAATCAGCATGATGATTTTTATCCTTCTCTCTATTAGAATGAACTCACTAGAATAGAGAAATTTCATGCCGAAAATGCTCATAACAACATAATAAGCTCCTACAAGCACTTTTGCTGCACAAATTCATGTGTCAACTGGTTTTTGATAAATTAGAAACCAAGAAGTGTTCCACAAAAGAACTCTTTATGTTGATGTGACCATAACATTCCAGTGTGCACATCCATACATGTGTTAAACGCTATTGTTGCGTTTCTGCGTAAGAAGAGCAACAATTTAGGTATGGGGTACCTAGTTTTTGTCGTTGTTGAATATTATGGCGTGGATTGTTGATCTCCCTCACTTCCTAAATCATCACTATTTATGACGGGCTGAAATCCTTAGGTCCCACGACATGGAACTTCGGGATATCAGCCAGAAGACACATATTAAGATTAGGGCTAGTCAGGCACGCTCAAGTTCAGCGCTGCCTCAGTAGACAGAAGATGACTCAACCAGTGAAGAGTCTGAGGAAGAAGAAGAGACAGAAGAACTATGATGGAAGAAAGTTCTGGACACAATCTCTGTAAACAACGCGGTGATTACAGATTAATTAGCGGAGAACTTCAGAATGATGAGGGAGATGGCCCGATATACGTCGTATTCATTGATATTTTGAGGGTAAGGGTGTTTAACTGACACCTCCACCTCCATCTCCATGAGACTTTTTCTGACCCCTCTCTTTTTCAAATTAGTCTTCATCTTTATTTTATTTTCCGTTTTACTTTGATTTATGTTTCTTCTTTTCTATTGTGTTTGTTTGTTCTCTTCTCATATTAAGGACAATGTATTGTTCAAGTGTGGGGAGTGATAGTTATGATATGCATTATGTTTTAGGGTTCAATTTGTTAGGTATTTAATGTTAATTTGAGTGTTTAATATGAATTTAGGTTTCAATTGTGTTAGTTTATATGTTTAATTGTTTTTCATGGGTTCTTATAAATCTTTGAGCTTAAATGTTATGTTTTTGAGGTACCTTGATGTGTTTGTTAGTGTTTCAGGATAAAGGACAAAGAACGAAGAAGTTTCAAAAAGTTTCAGGATAAAAATATGGCCCACAATCATGACACAACAAGCCACGATCGTGATAGAAAAAGGCGAGCTGACAGGACCCAGGCTACGATCGTGAACCCTTGGTCACCATCGTGACAGAGACTGAACTAGGCCACAATCGTGCACTTTAAGCCACAATCATGATAGAGAGGGTTAGACGCTGGCCACGATCGTGGCCTGCGTTGGGCAGATATGAAAACAGTTGAAAAGGCTAAGTTTCGTGGTACTTTTTGGACCATTTGGACCCCAAATCAACCCTAAGGCTTCTAAGATATAAATAGAACCTTAAAAATAGAAGAGCAGCTTTTTTCCATTAGTCAATTTCAAAACTATAGCTAGCATATCGACAGATTTGAGGAAAGAGACGAAGGAAGAGAAACACAGAAAAGAAGCTTGACAAGAAGTACTTTCTGGAATAGGTGGTTTCTCGCAGTCGCTGCCTCCACGAGTCTGCTCCAACCAATGTTGCGAATACTGTACCGAACTTGGTACCAGATTGAGTTCTGGAAGGGTACTGCACCAATACTGGTCAATACCGAGTACTATACCAGTACCGGTCAATACCATTTCGGAAAATTTTTTATATTTATGAAATAGTCCCTGAAATTTTAAAAATTTGCAAAATAGTCCACTGATATATTGTACAGTTATATACTGTACAGTTTCCTGTTTACAAGTTTACAT